>CAJNIZ010012936.1:83642-99819 GCA_905231905.1 Symbiodinium pilosum
CCTTCAACCTGGAACCCTAAACCCCTTGGAGAAGCTCAGGTGGTGGTTGCCCACGAGCTCCTCACTTTCGAGTACCCCGCGACAGGAATGGCTTCTTAGAGAAACGCGGTTAGGGTTTAGGGTTTAGGGTTTAGGGTTTAGGGTTTAGTCCCTAACATGCTTAGCATTCCTGGAAATGTATCTGGACATGAAAATGGAGATGGCAATTTCCATCTTCTTGTCCATGTGCTTAAAGTAGCCGGATGATATTCAGGATCAAGAAGGTGTGATTAACCGAGCACACCAAGCAGCACTCCCGTTGCTTTCCAATTTCCAAGGCCCAAAGAAAAAGGAAAGCCATGCCAACCTAGAATCCCTTGATAACCCCCAATGGTATAACCCCAATGGAATAATCCGTTTATGACCAGAATGGGGTATTCCTACATAGCCCCGAAACCCCAAACCCTGAACCCTACACCCTAAACCCTAAATCCTAGACCCTAGACCTTATCCCGGCATCCTCGAGCAGGACCGCAGTCTCCTCCTCAGCGTGGAAAGGACCGGCACCCACAACGGCCGATACAGCTTCAAGCTCAGTTTCCATAGAGTTTCTCAAGATGGTGGGTCCCTGTTTGAATGGTTGAGGGTTTAGGGTTTTAGGGCTTCAGGGTTTGGGGGTTAAGGGTTTAAGGGTTTAGGGTTTAGGCTGCAGGAACCTTTAAACAGTCCTTGTTTGAAAGGGTTTAGGTTTTAGATAGAGCTTTGGGTTTAGGGTTCAGGGTTCCGGGGACTTTCCCAAGTTGGAGGCATCCCTAGGTCTCTCACAGCATGCCTTACGTAGGTCATCCCCCCCATGACAGTATCTGTCCTTAAAGCCCCAGTACCTATTGTGGTAACAAAGCCCTAAACCCTAAACCCTCAATCCTAAACCCTAACCACTCAATCCTAAACCCTAAACCACTCAATCCTAAACCCTACACCCTCAATCCTAAACCCTGACCACTCAATCCTAAACCCTAAGCACTCAACCCTAAACCCCACCATAAGGCGGAATGACCTAAAGCATGCCTCACCCCCAAGCTGCGGAGAACCAAGGCGTGTTGCCACAGGGCTCTTTGAGAACTTCGGCGCGCGAAGCTTAGGGTTCAGGGTTTGGGGTTGAGGCTTTAGGGTTTAGGGACTGGGTCAAAATATCTCACTGGTGGTTTATATTACGGAATAAGGGAACATAGTCCGCAGGAGAGAGAGAGAGAGAGAAAGGGAATAAAATCACTTTGTAATCCCTATGTGCCATATTCCCTTATTCCCTTCTAACCTCCCAGTAAGATATGCTCAATGTCAACACCTGGTAGATCTGCAGGCACTTTTTTTGTGGTCACTATATGGTAGTTTCCCAAAATAAGGGGACCCCAATATAGACCCAGATATACTATAGTCCTTATGATTGAGACCCTTAAAAAGGTACCCATAATTTTGGGAAACCTCCATATCTAACATTTGTGGTAAGATAGCGTTATTTTTACTTGTAGTGCCCCCATAGGCTCCCCAGAATTTCCATGTATGTAATTTCGAAGGCCTTAGAAACAGCAAGTGGCATAATTTGTAGAGTTCACCTTCAGGATTCAAGAGATTTCGGGTTGGATCCTCAGCTCGTACGCTATGGTTTTGGGAGCCTTCATCAAGGACACCTACCTACCTACATGCCTACCTACCTACCTACTTACGTACCTACGTACCTACGTACCTACCTACCTGCATACATACATAGATTTGCACATGTACACACACATATATATGCATACATACATACATACATACATACATATGCATGTGAACATGTTTTATTAACATTTGCTTAGCTAAAAGTATTTAAACAGTATACGCGCGTGGAGCAGGTTTTGTGATGGTGTGTCGCGACAATAATGATCAACACAAGCAGTGGCTGCCTTGGAGGATGCCATAAAGCTAAGCCCACGAGAGTAAAGTGCCTCCTTCTAACTTACTGGGGGTTGGTAGGGAAGGTTAAGGGGATATAATCCCTATATAACGTTTTCCCTTACTCCCTACTAATCTCCAGTAAGAACAAGAGTCTGAACCCTAAACCCGAAGCGGAGTGACATGGCACTCTGAACCCTAAACCCTATACCCTTCTTGGGGCGGAGTCTCGGGCCCTCTATGTATCATCAGGGTATATAAGGGTACATAGGCGAATATAGGCATGTGTAGGGTATGCAGGGAATATATAGGGATTAAGTAGGAGTATAGACTGCGTATATGGGGAGTAACAGGGTCCGCTAGTAGGCCTTTCCGCCAAGAAGACGCCGTTTTAGAAAGGAGCAGCATGTAGCTAAGCCATGGCCCAGAAGGCCCAAAATCCCTTAACTCGGGAATAAGAAAGGGTTTAGGGTTCAGGGCTTAGGGTTTAGGGACCTTCAATCATTTCAGGGATCCCCAAAATATACCCTATAATCCCCATATAACCCCATTATGGTAGTTTCCATTTTCTTTTCCATTATCCCAATATAACCCCAATATAATCCCTATATAGCCCCTAAAAAACCCTATAATCCCTATAGTTTCCATTTTCTTTTCCATTATCCCAATATATATATATCCTAAACCCTAAACCCTTCAATCATTTTAGGGATCCTTAGTATATAGCTTTCGCAGCCAAGGCCTGGCACGCTGTCCGATGCCGGGGATGCGGCGGGCACACTTGAGGTTCTGCCTCAGCTGCCCTCCTCAGAGGTGCACTTCGGTGGAGGGGGGGGGGGTTTAGGGTTTAGGGTTTAGGGTTTGGGGATGTCAGGTTAGACAAACTTCCACACTCAAAGGGCCATAAGCCCAAGCAGGAGGGACATTCATATGGAAAAAGGCAGGCTTCAACAAGGGGAGGGGTTTCAAAAACGAAAGGACCATTCTTGAAGTTCCTTATGGTCTTCTTGGGCCTTTGGGAAATACTGAATCATCGCAAGAGGACATGGGAGCTACATGGCTTAGGGCTTTGGGTTTAGGGCTTAGGGAAGGAAGGAACGAAAACATGGAAGCGATCACACCGCTGGGAGCTTTGTTGCGGCTACTTTCGGAATCCGTTCACAACAGCCAACCAGCAAGTATTCATTACCCGCTTTTAGAGTCTATCGGGGACTCCCATAATCCACTTGTTAGGCCTGTTCAACCCTTGTAGTTATAGGGGCACCTGGACCCTGAAACCCTAAGCCCGAACCGTTGATCTCCAGCTTTGCCTGCAGGAGAGGTCCCCAGCTCGGCTACCTCCTTCTGCCACACGTCGCAGCCTCTGATGGGTCATGTCGTGGCTTCTCATTTATGTGCCGGAACTGGGTCCACATATTTCCCCAAACTCATGAAATCCGGAATTTCCTCCCAAAGAACCGGACCCGTCTGGAGCATGTACAAGTCTTCATGACTTGACACCTGTTTCAGAGCTTTGCGCAGGTCTGTAGATTTTTGGGTCAAAAGCAGATGAGTTTCTGAGTGCTTCTCAGAAGTTGAGACAAACTACAGCAGCATGGAGGAGCCATCCAACAAAGTTGACTAGACCTATACAAGTAAGAGTTTGTGCAGTGGCAGTGGCACTAAAGTCCAGCTTCATGCAAAAAGACAACAGCTTGCAGAGGCATCACGAGAAATAAGACCGACCAAAGCAACTCTCTGAAAATGGAGCGTGGTCGGAACAATGACTGGATTGATCTTGAAATTCCTCCCTCTGAGTTCCGTGCTGAATCAAGCCTGGAGACGGGCCAGTGTTTTCACTGGAAGCGGATTGCGGCAAATGAATGGCTCGGCCTTGTAACCGGTTGCTGTGTGCATTTGCGGAGTGCTCCGAACACCACGCTGGTAAAGTCCTTGGCCGGGGAGCTGGACGTTCAATCCTTCTGCAGGTACCTCAGCCATGGTCAGGGTCACCCAGTGCTAGTGGACTTGCAGACAGCTTGGGGTGAGGATGGGGCCGAAGCTGCTCGCATACTTCCTGGAGCCCGGGTATTGCGACAGGATCCAGTAGAGGCCTTGATCAGCTTCATCTGCTCAGCGAACAACAATGTGCCGCGGATCAGCTTGATGCTAGAGAGATTGCGCCAGCAGGCCGGCACGCCTCTCCTCAACCTGTCACCAACCTTAGCAGGCCAGATGGCCCAGGAATATTCGAAAGGCAGATCCGCGGTGCCCGCGCACGTCCGCGAGTTGATTTCCCAGGGCAAGCTTTGCAGCTTTCCCACGCCAGAGCGATTGGCGAGTTTTGGGGAGCTCGAGTTACAGGAGCTCGGCTTGGGCTACCGGGCTCGGTATGTGGCAGCAAGTGTAATGGCGGGCGACCTCAAGAAAGATCTGGAGGAGTTACGCAGGCTTCCGCGAGACGTGGCTGAGCGGGAGCTTCGCAAGTTTTCGGGGGTGGGCCCAAAGGTGGCTGCCTGCGTGGCCTTGTATGGTTTAGGTTTCAGCGATTCGGTCCCTGTTGACGTTCATGTAGCTCGGGCGGCTGGGCGAATGGCACCACCAGGGCTTGCAAGGCGGCTGGAAGCTTCAGCCTCGTTGACGCCTGGCCTCCATGCGGCGGTGGCAGACTTCTTCCGTGACCGTTTTGGAACTCATGCAGGTTGGGCGCAGCACTTGGTCTTTGCAGCCCAACGGCATCGCGCCAGTGTTGCGGTAAAATGGCATGTGGGCAAAGCTTGCTCAGTATGCACCATGGGGAAATCGTGTGGCCAGAACATTTGATAGTTTCCCAAAATAAGGGGATCCCAATATAGACCCCTAAATACCATAGTCCTTACTATAGGGGACCCCAAAAAGGTACCCCTACTTTTGGGAATCCCCCCATATATACCTATATAACCACCATTATAGTAGTTTGCATTTTCTTTTCCACTATCCCTATATAACCCCAACAATATAGCCCCCCAAAAGGTACACCTACTTTAGAATAATTCCCAATTCTGAGTTTCTCTTGCAGGTAGGGACCCGGAGGCCGAACCTGATTTGCCTGGGGCCTACATCAGAGTTGGCACATGGTGATTTCCTAAAATTAGGGGACCCAATATAGACCTTTGTATATCATAAGCCCAATTATTCATAGGGACACCAAAAAGGGTAAAAATTGCTTGAAGAATTTGATAGATTGACAGTATGATCTATTTAATTTTTCGCACATACATACATACATACGTACGTACGTACGTACATGCCCTAATTTTGGGAAACCTAAGCCCTATATAACCCCTACATCCCCCTTCAAAGGTACCCGAAACCCCCACATTTAAATTCCTTTGCTTGTGACCAGCGATGTCAGGGCTGCTTCGGTGGGGCTGGAAGCCGCTTCACCTGCATCCCCGTGGGGACGCGGAGACAAAGCTGCTATTTGGGGCAGAATCTTAGCTAAAGCTTAGGGTTTAGGGCTTAGGGTTTAGGGTTTGGGGCAGAATCTTAGCTGAAGCTTACAGGTTCTTAGTGGGGAATAAAGGAATATATTGTATAAGGATTATGTAGCAGTTATACTGTGTATAGGGATTACATTGTATAGGGATTATATAGGGATTATAGACCCATATCCCCTACGAAGAACCAGAAAGTAAAGACTCCTGATATGACCATACGGCCAAAGGCCAAGGGCTTGAAAGTGTTGGGAGCTGCTTGAGGATGTGACAGCATCACGGATGACCGGGCAATGCAGCGTCCCGCCTGGGCCTTCCAAGACAAAGAAGCCTCTTCAAACACGTTTGCCGGGCTTCGAGGTTTCATCACCGACTGTGGAGGCTGTGGTTGAGGCGCGACGGGCTGCGTTCTTGTGGAAGAATGGTCTGGGTGGCCTTCCAGATGGGAACCTTTCAAAATTACATTTTCTTGAGAAGCGCAAACAAGTCCCCCTCTTAACCACTTAGCCTCTGACCGCATGTTGAGGGTCCCACAAATATCCCACTTCTGTGCCACTCTAAGATGCCTTCTGGCTTTGAACTTTGCATTCGAGGTGATAGAGCTGGAGCACGACTTTTACTCCATCTCCCTGACTCCTCAGGCCACATGTGGTTTCCCAGACTTGTACCGAGCATGCAAACCAACAGCAGGCACACACGTTTGCTTGAGGGCAGCCCTTCCTATGTGGTACCAAGTTGCACTTTGGCAATTTGATTCTGATGGTGGGCTCCCGATGCAGGGTCTGTAGATGCTCCTGATGCCACCAAGTTTCTCTATGGTATGCCTCTTTTAGCATCCATTAACTTGATGACAGGTTCCTTGCTGGGCTGCCTTCTGCGCGCCGCTGGCCTCTTCTATCGCGCAGCTTCTGGCCATATGCTTACGGCTGTTTGCCCTCTGCTTGATGCTTGTGTACTCCCACAAGAGGTCGACAGAGTGCAAGTAGAACAAGCAGCAGCAACGGCGGCGGTAGCAGCAGCTGCAGCAGAAGAGAAAGCTGCAAAGCGGGTAAAGATGGGGGTCAGGGTAGTCGTCATGATGATCGTAGTTGCGGAGGAGATGATGGAATCGTCGATGTAGTGGTCGTGGGTAGTGGTAGCGGTAGTGGTGATCGTGGTATAAGTGGCAGTAGTGTTGGTAGTGGTCGTGGTATTGGCAGCAGCAGCAGGAGGAGGAGGAGTCGATCAAGTGCAACAGTTTGCAGTCTGTAGTGCTAAGTGCAACTCTCAGGTGCTGTACTTCCTGGCATACTCGAACGAGACAATGTTCGAGGGTGGGAAGTGGAAGCAGCCCATCTCGCCTTACTGGTGTCTCGGATCAGATAGAGGTTTCCAATAATGAGGGCCCTTTTTGTGGGAGTCCCATCAAAAGATGATAGCACATTGGTCTATGTTGGGACCCCTCATTTATGTCCACAAGGCAGTTTCTCTCAACTATTCTGTACGCCTGGAAATCATGGGACCGATGTAAGTGGGATGTTGGAAGACGGGCCGGTAATTTGGAAGGTCCCAAATTTCTTTAGAAGCTTGATTTGATTCTACGTGGCTGTCCGAGCGGCGCTGCTTGCGCATCATCTGCTGAGGAGCCTCAACGCGATGAAGCCACTTATCTCCATCGACCTGGTGATTACAGGGGTCTTACTTGGAGGGTCAGGGGGACTTAGTAAGTAGGTTAATAAGGGGGATAAGTTACTATATGGGTTATAGGGGTTATTCCCCTGACCCTCCAAGTAGTATCTTCGGAACTGTCTGTATCCATGCAACCACCTGGGGCTCCATGGATACAAGCTCCCACATGGCTGGTTCAGGGTTGTGGGTTTCGGGGTTCAGGGGTGGGGGTTTAGGGTTTAGAGTTTAGGGTTGGGAGGGGGGGTTAAGGTTTTTGTTGAGGGCCTTAGGGTGGACTCCTATCACCTCGGGCCAATCACCTCCTTGTAACAACCACACATTCGTGGAATTTCCTAGGGCCCTTGGTGGAGAACCTCACTCCCTCTTACATGTTAGGGGCCGTATCATATTGAAGACACAAAGAAGGAACACACTTATGACAACCTACCACCGGCCACCGGCCCCATTACATTACAGACCCGATGAAGTGATACATGATTCCGTGTAATTTGTTTTTTTTTTGGTGTGGTCCACCGCTACAACCTTAGACGCCTACAATGCTCCACGGTTCCGTGTATTGGAGAACCCCGCATGGCCCCTGGACTAAAGATCTAGTGGATTCCTTAATAGGTCCCCCTATAACCTTGGTCCGTGCAAATGATCATGGCTTCCCCTAGTACCCCCCTCTCTATTCTACCCCCCGCCCCCCCAACGTTCACCCTTGATAGGTTACCCTAAACCCTAAACCGCTTGGGCGGGGTAGTGTAGAGGGGATAATGTTAGGGCTATATTGGGGTTATAGTGGGATAATGGAAATACAATGGAAACTACAGGGATTAGAGGGATTATAGAAGGGTTTCACGAGGGTGGTTCTAGGGGAACCCATGACTACAAGGTTCCTGAATATATATATATATTTGTTTTTTTTCAATTTCTGTTACCTAGAATCCTAATATTTAGCTGAAATTATAATTTCTACTGGGGTTCCAAATCCCTTAGAGATGACATGATGGCCAGCAAGGATGATTTCGATCATGCTGTCCCTTTTCAAGGTGGCCTTGGTTAAGGGTTCTGGGTGTAGGGTGCCCATTGGGGTAATATAGGGACATATTGGGATAATGGAAAAGAAAATGGAAACTACTATTTAGGGTCTATGGGTTTAGGGTCTAGGGTTTCAGGGCTTGAGGTTTGGGAGTTTGGGAGTTTGGGGGTTTGGGGGTTTTGGGGGTTTGGGGGTTTGGGGTTGGGGTTGAAGGATTTAGGAGGTTAAGGTTTAGGAGGTTTAGGATCAGGGTCCAATTCTTGTACTTCAAGCACATTGCTGAGGCAGAAAGGGTAGGTAGGATGTTAATCATCGATTTGTCAGCAGCTGGTTGCCGAAAGCTGTTCCTTCACATCGTCCCTGATTCCTACGCCCTGCACGCGGCAGTGAGCTAGGGTGGGAGGCAACAAGCCTAGAGTCCAAGTTCAAATCCCTTTTGCCTTTAGCTACCTAAGCCAAACCCTAAATACACCTTGCACCTTGGGGTTGTGGCTTGGGTGATCGGGGCTGGTTGGCTGAGCTGGCATCTTGAGAGTGTGCAATAATGTGCTTGTCGCCGAACTTAGCATGCTTCCCGCATTGTGCGTAGCGATACATATGTACATTTATACATATGCATTATATACATCATACATAGAGATAGGGTTTTATAGGGTAATGTAGGGTTTGAGGGGTATAGATGTAGGTGGCAAACCCCCCAAAAGCCCCGACCTGGTTTGCAGGTGTCTATTGAGCTTGGTCATGCGCAGAGACTCTGCAGGTCCCTGGTGGCCAGGGCTCTCAGAAAGGCTTTCAGGTTTAGGGTTGGGTCGGTTGAGTGGTCGTTAGATGATGGCGAGGTACACTCCCGGAAACGAACATGGAAACCCAAAAAGGGTGCTCATAAAGACTACAGTCCCTTGAAAAGGGGCTATTTGGGTTTCCATGTTAGTTTGGGGGAGTGTAATGTAACATGATTTGTGCATACTGAGCCTTGAACCCTGAGATGTTGAAGCCGCAAGCGCAAGGTCGGCAATTTCGTCGACAACATCCGGCCTGTGGGGGCCTACTTAGTAAGTATACTTATAACATAACCCCTATAAGCCATATAACAACTCCCGAATTATTCCCATTATTAACCCAGTTACTAAGTCCCCATGAGCCTCCAAGTACCTGAAGTGGCAGATTGCTTTAGCTGAGCGAGGCAGAGAGCGCTTTTTTTTTTTTCTACCAAGGTCCTAGGCTGGTGGGCCTTGGCACTGCAGTACTTCATGGCACTATCTGTCCTATTCGTGCCTGGGTCTCAGTGCAGAACCCACGCCGCATGGATGATGGTTGGGCCTTGGAGTCCTCAGAGCATGGATGGGCATGCAATTCCCAAACCCCAGACAGATTTGAGTCATAGTCTAAACTCCTAGTATCCCCCTGAGTAACCCTTATGATACTCCCCGATAAAATTCCCATATAACTTTGAGTAGTTTAGATTATGGCTCGTAAAAAGACGTGTTGGTTTCAATGTATCAAAGAGGTATGGGGGATGCACGGGTAGTTCTCACCTGCTTTGGGTATCCACAACACCCCTTGAAACTAGCTAGCAATTAGGGAAGTCGATGCATCCCTACATCCCGGAGAGGGCCCTACATAGCCTGTAGCATGACCTCCCTTGTAGCTATCCAAATCTAGAGGTAGGCTGTCTGGCTTGCAGGTCTCTGTCGGTGGTGCTTGGTGCTACATCCTGTGCTTGGGCCTCAGGTGTGACACCCCACCTCTGCTGCTGCTGCTTCTGCTGCTCCTCCTGCTGCTGCAATAACAAAGCACTATTGCCCCTGAGGCAGCAACAACACATGATATTACTGCTACTGCTGCTGCTCCTTCTACACTTCTAGTGCTGCTGCTGCTGCTGCAACAACAACTATTACCACTACTGCTGCTGCTACTACTACTACTACTACTACGACGACCACTACCACCAATAGTACTGCTGCTTCGGTTACGGGTATGGCTACTACTGCTTCTACTGCGGCTGCTGCTCGTTGCTACTGCAGTTGCGGCTGCTGCTGCTGCTGCTGCCGCTGCCTGAGCAGTAGGATAAGACGAAGCTGGTATGACTGAAGCGCAAGAGGACGGCTGTTAAAACGTGGATATCTTCTTCAAGAAAAGGTCGGCTACTCTAAGCACTGCGCAAGAAATCTTGTTGCCACAAATCTTTCATGTTCCTAATCAACGTAGCCCTCGCGTGCCCTTTACAGGGCCTCAGAAGTTTGGGGGCCCCTTGATTTTCACATGGTTCCCAATACTGAATGCAACGTCATGTGTCGGTAATTTTCCATGCTTACTGGTTGTTAGCAGGGAACAAGGGAATATGTGTATATATATATATATACATAAGCTACGAACCTACATTATATTCACATATTCCCCCTGCTAACCCCTAGTAGATTTATAAATAATTCCCCAATACAATCCCTAATATAATACAGTAATTTCCATTTTCTTTTCCATTATTCCTCACATATAACCCCAATATACTATAATCGTTTCCATTTTCTTGTCCATTATTCCCTACATAAAACTGCAATATACTAATTACAGTAGTTTCTATTTTCTTTTCCATTATTCCCTATTTATAACCCCAATCTACACCCTAAGCATGGGCAGCCTGAGGTGGCGTGCTTCTTGAAGATCTTCAGTGTCTTCATCATCGTGGACATGGACAACTTAGCTGCTGGGTGCCCCCGGCTCATCTTGGTTGGTCGTCGGCCTTGCGGCACGTGGTTTAGGTGAAGGTATGCTATGCAAAAGGATTTCGTGTCTACAGGATTCAGCTGTTACTTGTAGGGGCTGTTAGAAACATCATCGAGTCTGGCGCGGCAGTCCTAGATCAAAGTCCACTCCAGGAAATCCACGATCCAGGCTTCAAAGTGGTAGGGTCTTTGGTTTAGCCACCGCGGCTGCTGCCACTGCTATGGTGATTGCCGCTATTGCAACCGCTGCCCCAGCCTAAACCCTAAGCCCTAAGCCCTCAACCCTACACCTTAAGCCCTAAACCCTAAGCCCTAAACATCCCTAAGCCCTAAATCCCAAACTACTCCTGCCAGGTTTGTCGACGGGATGACATACTTGGACTTCAAAGTCGAGGTCAGCCCTGAACGGCTCAAAAACTTTCGAAGGCCTTGCGGAGCACAGTACATTCACAGGGAGTAAATGAGTCAGAGTCTAAACTCCTGAAAAAGGGGGCTTATATAGGGGATTATATTGGGGACTACTATGGGGGTTGTTAAGGGATGAGCCATAATCTAAACTCCTTAAATGGGGGTTATAGAGGGAATTATAGAATTAAATAGGGGACTACTATAGGGGTTATTAGGGGGGATACTAGGAGTTTAGACCATGGCGCAACTGGTTTCTGTTTGGCATACTTGCAAAGAGTAGATGAGGATTCTCGTGCAATTCTGCCGGGCTGGGATTATGTGGGCTATTCTCCAAATCATGGGCCCCTTTTTGGTCATGGGTTATCTGCCGGCACCTAATATCTTGGCTTACCAAAATGGGGCCCTAATTTTGGGAACTACCCATATGGGGACTTTGAAGGGATGACAGGACCCTTTCCTCAGTTTGGTCGTCCATTGGGGCCGGCAGAAGAACGGGTAACAATGACTGGGTTGCTGTCAAGGAACTTGAATTAAGCTGTTATGATAAGGAAACCCTCGTATTCACTATATACCCATATTATGGTAGTTTAATATTCGCTATATACTCATATTATGGTAGTTTAATATTCACTACATACCCATATTATGGTAGCTTAATTTAGTGTCCTTAACAGGGGCCGTGGGGCTGGATGGGCTTTATTACAAAGTCCCATGAAGGGTGGTTGCACAGGGAAACCGGAAGAACATGAAGCTCGAGTGGGAATTAGATACTTAGTCAGCATGTGTGGATGACATGCGAATGATGAGTGATGACATAGGATTCTGCCACGGATTCTGTAGAAGTTTGACGTGATACGAGTGTCTTCGAAATTGAGGTATTGGGGGCCATTTGATTTCTTTCACATGTCATCATGATGATGCCGCCTTGCTGTAACCTTCCCTGTCAGGCATCACGGAAGGCTTGGCCGATGCTTATCTATCCGAGCTGTGTTCATGTTCATGCCTGCCAGTAACTCAGCAAGCTCGGTGGGGTCTCAGTAGTCTTGCAGGAGCAGGGCAGGACTTAGACGATCCCAGAAGGCTGGATTCCGCTGAGGTGACCCTGATCCTTTTGTCCTTGCTGATGTCTATCTACTTCAATACGATTCCACTGACGCTGCTCACGTCGCAAGCCTACCCTGCAGCATGTTGTTGCTTGTTGGGTGTGGACACTCATCCGCTGTCGACCTCTTAAGGTGGGGGCAGGTCAGCAATGAAGACGCTCCAAAGATGCTGGTGGATGCGGGCACTTGCGTGGTGCAGCTGACGCCTCAGCCGGTATGTTAGGGATTGTCAACACTATGGCTCCAGGATGTAGACAACATACCACTGTGTCTCATTCATGGGACCAATATGTCGACCCTCAGTATGGCTTCTCTTATTCCTAGGTTCTACCATTCAGGGGTTACCTCAACACGACACCAGTATAGCCGCCATATGGATCAACGTAGTCTCTAGGGTTGATGAGAAACATCCCTAGGCACAGGGGTACAACTCCAGGATCAACCCCAGAGTTGTAACTCTCGGGTTGCAATCCTAAGGTTTTGTAAGCCTGGAGGTACATCCTTAGGGGTACAATCCTGAAACTCTTGGTCTGGTCCTGAACGTTTGAGCCCTAAACCCTGAACCCTCAACCCTAAAGAGGCTCGTGCATCGCAAGGGCCTGGCACCCAGCATGGTCGCACCTTTGCAGTTGCTCCCTCCTGCAAGCAACCCCCTGAGAGTGACATCGATTGGTTGAATATTGGGATGAAGCCCTTATACAGGGTTGTACGGGGCTACGGGCTTTTACAAGGATATATATATATATATGTTTTGCGTGAGAGGGAGGGTACTAAAAATCCCACATGACCCTAAGTATCCTAAACTTTGGGAATCAGGGGAGCCTCGCACCTTGATATCATGCATGATGTTTTGGTACAGCTGTATGGTTATATATATATATCCTTATATAACCCCTATGCCCTTATGTATACTAAACTCCCTAGATACAACGCCTATACCCCTGTATGTTTATATAGATATATATATATACACTGAGGGTATGCATTTATTTCAGTTTTTTTTTTTGCGGGTCCTTGCTCCTGTTTGCTGACCATTGCTCTGTTCTCTGGTTCTGCTTGCTGACTTAGATAGATTGGTTCAGAAAGGCTTTCAAAAAAGGTTTTGTTTAGAGATTTTATAGAGGGTTGACAGGGGGTTATAGCTTTTGTAAACGGCTTGCAAAAGGTTAGAGATTGTTATGGAAGGTTCGTAGACGGTTTATGAAGGTTTCATAGAGCCTTTAGTGGAAGTTTATGAAGGTACCCCCGCCTGTGGTCCTGTGTTCTGGGTATTTCTGGGTCGTTTAAGTAGAGTTCGTGGTTCTGGAGGTTATAAATCTTGCTTATTCCCAGATGGGACCATACCGGGGGGGGCGGGGAGTAGGGCGGGCTGAGAAAGAGGAACGGACGTATATATGACCGCCCCCCCCCAACCACTCCACATGGTATGGGTTCCAAATTTTCTGTGGATCTGTGGTGCTGGTGGTTCTCCACCCCCGCTCCCCCCTGTGGTCCCTGGTTCTTTCTCCCCCGCGGTCCTTGTGGTGTTGGCAGTTCTCCACCCCTTGGGTACTGACTAGTGCCAGCTTACGATGAAGCCTACGTAGAACAATAACCCCAGGTATTTTCTGTGTTCTTCTCGGAGGTAAGTTCGTGGTCTAACGCAGCAAGTGCTCACAAAGGGCAGCGTGGAAGTCTCCCGGCAGCCCCATGTGTTTCAGACACGTTTGAGACTGCTGGCATTTTTTGAGGCGCGACAATGGCACGACGGTCTAAGAGTAACTACAAATACTGGATCTTACCTATGATTGTTGGCATTTTGCAGACTCCAAGACCACGCAAAAATCCAAAAGTGATGACAGCTAGGAGGATCGCGACGGTTGGGCGCCCCATCCCTGTGACTGTTGGCCCGTTGGCAGTTTTAAGCGGACAGGTACAGGGATGGCGGCTTTGAGGCGTCAAAAACGACGACAGTTACGAGGATGGCGCCCCATTCCAGGGACTGTTGGCATTTTGGAGATGTTTAGGATGCAGAGCAAAAGAGGACCATAGCGCGGGCGGTGGAGAATAGGAACCCCAGGACGGGGCTCATGTACGCTAAGCACTTTAAACCTTAAAACCCATGTACTAGTAACTATATAGCCCCCTATAGCTAAGGAGAAGGCTTGTCGGCCAATGTGTCGGTGCTGCTGCTTGCAGCCCTAGACCCCCACAGCGTGCGGGCCGCGGCTTCCATGATAGGGGGCTACGTAGAGTTTAGGGTTCAGGATATACAGGAGTTGTATAACGATATAGAAAATCATAATGGAGAACGAAATGGAAAAGAACATGGTACATTACATGGAAATTGAGATATTATGTAGGGGTTATGCGAATTATGCGAGCTATTGTCAGTATTCGGTTTTTTTGGGACCCCTAACACAGCACATAGGGGTCCCTTATGAATGTTAGCATAGTGCATAGTATCGTGCCTCACTGTAGCTCATCTAAAGTGACTCGGTTAGTCACCTACCCGCCTGACCTTGTCATTCGTCGTTCTTGCCGAGGGCCATCAAAGCATGCATGCATACATACATGCCTACATACCTACATATCCATATACATATTATACATACACACATACGTACATACGTACATGCGTACATACGTACATACACACATTCGCAGTATATATATATGTATGTATGTACGTATGTATGTATGTATGTATGTATGTATGTCTATATACACATGAGTGTGCAGTATATTTGCATACATATATATACACATATATGCATACATACATGCATGCATGCATGCATACATAAATACATACATACATACATACATACATACATATTATATATATATATATATTTATATTATTTCTTTACGTTTATTCGCAGATGCACGTAATATGTATATGTGGGCAGAGTGCACAGGGAAATGCAGGGGAGTTTTTTCTCGTAGGCAGATTGTAGGGATGCAGAGGGATGCACTGGAGTTGCAGACGTTTGCACACGTATATATGTATTCGTGAAGAGGTATGTGCCTACACCAAGCATGTGTGTACATCTGTACATCTGTAGAAACATATACACACAGGTTTCTATGTACTGTATACAGGGAGTGCGCAGGGTAAACATAGGCCAACCCGTAGAGAATGCTTAGACAGCATCAGCACATTCTGAGAATTTAGCGAGATATTGCCAACTTGTTTCTGTGCCTGAGCTTGCCTGTCTGCGAGGGGGGAAGGATGTTGTCGGGTTGTTACGGAGCTAGAAAGGCTTTAGGGTGTCGTGGCGCCAGTGGATGCTTTGCAGCCGTTCATGAGGTTGATGACCTGCGTCGCTCTCCTGCTATTTGTCCAGTTCTCCGCCACGCCTACCACATTCGTCCCGTCATGTCCCGTCGAGCTTTCGCCATGAGAATTGAGTACAACATCAGTCAGTTTTACCAGGGTGGGTGTTCTTTTCTTCAAACCTTCTACAACCGCAGGCAATCCCCGGCCCATAACCGCATGCCCTTCAGTAGAAATGCACAGATGAGAGCAGTTGCAACCCTAAACTTGAACCCCTAAAACCCAAAATCTTTGACTGTGAGCTCTGAACCCTAAATCCCAAACTGCAAATCCCTGAGGGTTTAGGGTTGAGGTTTTGGGGAAACCCGTGGTTTTGGGAGCTCCTGAGGATCAGGCTCTGGCACCACGCCGCGGGCTCAACACGCCTGGACATTTCTTGAGAGGTTTAGGGTTTAGGGTTTAGAAACTTATGAAAAATCACAGGGACACCTCTTTGTCAAGTCATCGTTGTTTGGGGTCCTTGTTGTTGGCCCCATCGGCCTTTAACGGCGCAAAAATTGCGGCCTCGCCTGAGCCCATTTTTCCTGGCCCTCGCAGTATTTGGCACACATTCGAAGGCTTGGAAG
>CAJNIZ010012947.1:9585-55512 GCA_905231905.1 Symbiodinium pilosum
GGGTTTAGGGTTTAGGGCTTCCACGACCTCCCCCGCCACTTCTGCCACGATGATGTGGTGATGATGAACAGAATGTTGATGATAACGGTGATCATGATGATTATTAGTATGATGGTCATGACGGTGGTGAGGATGGATAGAGGATGGATGGAATGGGATAGAAGCTTTTGGCCATAAGGTGCTCTGCTAACCATGGTTAGCATCTGTCACTTTGGTCTAGCAGCATCCATGCTACTGCAAGAATACCACACGAAAGAATACCTTGCTAGTCGCGTCTCATCTCAGAACCTCCCGTCCTCAGCCACAAAATTCCCCGAACCTGCCCCGAAGACATTGGAGACCGCGCCAGATACATTTACTTCCCAGACATGTGCGGAAACTCAGATGCGCCTGGAAGCCGTGCGAAAAAACAGAGACATATTCTGCTGCCTTGAACTCTATTGGGGTTCAGGGCTGACTGAGAAGTCTGCTTCGGATTCACAGGGTACGACTCATTCTGGAAGGGCGGAGACCACCTCAGAGATCAACCCGCCACTGGGCCACTGGTGTCCGAGAGGGAGCTTGGTTGGATGCTTTTAGGATGAGGTACAGAAGAGCGTACATGTTTTGGGAGGTGTATTTCTTGAGGGCCTTTGCTGGAGACCTGGAGGATGTGGGTTGCAAGCAGCTGGACGCAGAAGCTTCACGTCAGGGTTCGTCAAGTCGCAGTGTTACTCCCAAACTCTTGGACACCCCAGCACCTCAAAGTGGAAGCCTGGCATGTCTGTTCCTGAGACCCATTAGCTGACAGGTGGTGTAAGGGCACTCTGGGGACCTATCGGAGTACAGGCTGCAAATCAGGCTCCGGGCCGCGCAATGCAGGTAGGCCCATCACACCTCACCTGGGCCCCACGCATCACTGACTACAACAACCTGACTGTCAGGATTGACTGTATGGCCAGGGTAAGGGCCCTAAGTCCTCAGGCTGAATGAAGGTACAACAGGCATCCAGGAAGCAGACGCAATGGAACTGCGAATCCCCGAAAAGGGTTTCGTTGCTTACTTCCCGCGCCCAGCACCATGGCACCTGGCAATGTTTGCACAGTTTGCACTATAAGTACTATTCTCATTCTCTACTTTTTTGTTGTTCTGCGATGGGTCTGGTTCTTTGCAGAAATATGACAGCTACTTGTACTACTATCAATATTTCTTTTCTTCTGCGGAAGCTTGTCTGATGAGTCCTCAGGACTTAGAGGTTTGACGTACTAGTTTTCAGCTTCTCATCCAGGGTTCTGCGGAGGTGGCTTCGGGTTTTGGGTCAAAAAAGGGGTCTAAGAAACCTGGAGATGTGATCTTTGCCTTTCCCCAAGAGATTGCTCAGAATAAGAATATAAGCCTTTGACATAGTCCTTTTGGCTGAAAGCTCCTATCAACCTTGATCATGCACTTCGCAGTTGGCAGCAAAAAACCAGGACCCCGAAGGCATGCCACACATGGGACGCGCAAGAACCCTCCCAAATCCGACCACTTCCTGTAGTGGCCGGATCCCATTCCTAGAGCTCCTTAGATGTCGACATTCGGCATGTTGAAGCCGCAGCACTCCAGTCACTCAGATAGTTCATACAGCTCCCCTCACAACCCTAAGAGGAAAGTTCAAGATTGTGGCGGACACCAGGAAAGTAGGTGGCGAAAATGAACAGAACTTACACCCTGAACTTCGGCTATCCCGAGGAATTTGGTTCCTGTATGTCTGAGACCTGCGATTGCGGAAAGCTTTTCTCGGTCATTGTTCACGCCTGCTCCAGTATGTCCATGGGCGGCCAGTTGATCAGAGACCAGCAGATACAGAACACGGCCAGACCTGGCCATGGACTGCTTCAAACTCATAAAACCTGAAAGAGTGCGGGGTCCCGTTTGCTGGAAGACAAGGTGCTACAAGAGGAGCCCCTTCTAGGCAGAACCGTTGAGGCAGCCCTTGGAAAGGCCCCAAGGAAGGGGTATCTGATTTTGTGGGTTGGACCTCGCACGTGCAAGCATGACCTTCCCTCCTGGTGAAAAGATTGGCTTATCAAGAAAGTGGGCTCCTTGGCATTGACAGAAGTGGGCTCTTCAGGGTCCACAAACAAGGGTAAGAACCAACGATCACTTGGCTAATACAAACAATGAGGATCCCATGAACATTCTCCAAAAAATGTTCCTCATGAGCGTGACCTAAAGGGACCCCGACTTTTGAGAGACGCCCTCATGCGTGGACTTGAGCCGCCCGCCGAAAAGCAGGACCTTTGCAAGGCGGATGACCTGCAGGCACTGCAGGATTGCTTCATTGAGTAATAGTGAGTATATGCCAAAATTGTTGCCCTTTTGCGCATGTTGAAGCTGGACTTCCCACGCAAGGAACTAGCCGCGGAATCCTATTCAATCCTATTCGTGGGTCACCTGGTGCAGAGGTTTGCAGAGCATGACCTCTCTGCAGCTAAAGGTTGGAAGTTGAACAGGGGTCCCAGCAAGCAAAAAGCACCTTTTGACTGCGTAGGGGGACCGTGTTGCTCCAGTTGCCCCGTATGGCCATACCCGCCACACGAGCAGCCGGTGCCACTGCCGCTGGTCTCCAACTTGTTGGGCTTGAGCTTCGAAATCAAAAGTTTCAGCTCACAGCAAGAGTCTTGCGCATTGCTCGGTGGTTGAACCAGCTTCCTGCTTGCCATCAGCAAACGCCTTCCGGCACAGTCGCTCGGGCGCTGTCCGCATTCCATCTAGCTCATGCTACCTGGGCATGACCTGCCTTGACTCATTGACGACGTTGTCACTTGCTCCTTCAAAGCTGCACGCTGCATAGAAAATTTGTTGCATCGCCGCAGCTGTGGCAGCTGATGAAGGACCCTCTCTCCAGAGTCATGAATGTTGGCGTCTGACACAGCTTATGTGGCTGGCATCATCTTGGCGGCCGCCTCTTCCTTTCCAAAGCTCTCACACCTGACCAAGTTTTCCTCCCAGCGAGCAGTGGGTGTGGAATAGCTGTCGCCAGTTCCCAGTGGTTTTGGCAACAGCACCGCCTTCAAGATTACGCGGTGACCAGACGTTAACTCACGCACCATGTGCACAGCCCCGCCAGCCTTAGTGCAGCTAGAAAAAGTGCTGTTCATTCAAGGAGAAAAAGAACGGTGAAAAGGGAAAAAAAGGACACCTTTAGCAAAACAACAGCAGGGCAGTGTGCGCCTTCAACAGCAGGGCAGAGTTCGGGGCTGTCCACAACTCCTGGACTTTTCGGTGAAGAACGTCAAGATGACTGGTGGCAAAGCGCGTCACTGAGTCGGAGGTGTTCTCTAAGGTGTAGACCAACTCCAACTGCGGGGGTTCTGTGAGAATGGTGTCCTTATGCCAAAGCATAGAGGAACCTTTCCGGTATTCTCTATACTCCATCGGGCAAGGCGAAGCATAGGGATAAAAGGGCAAGAATGCCCGGGTTTGAAGATGAAGGCGAAGCCAGTGGGACCGGAACACTTGCCAGGCCGTCCCTTCCGTACGAGTTATGACTCGGCGACCCCTGGCAACACAGGGGCCTTCCTCTGCAAGACGGTCATGGAGACCATGGTACTCATCCAGAATGTCCTTGAAGCAATCTTCAGGTAGGAGGTCTGGAACGTACGCACAACCGAGCTTGGCGTCCCAAGCTATCGCCCTTGCCAGAAGCCTCTTGCGTGTGACCTCCGCCCTCCAAAGGCCACTGCACAAGGCACCACAGGCAAGGAGTCCGCAAACGGCGGTCCTTGGCTTTTCCCCGCACCTCTCAGGCAAAAAGCTGGCAGGCTGGCTTTGTGGCCAAAGCAGCGGCAAGGGGCGAGAGGCTGCGAGGCTCACATCCATGCTGCTGGCAAGCTTGGGGTCTTCTACCCGCGCCAGGTTCCACTGGCATATATCCGTTGCCACAAGTTGACAGACTGCTCCTATCAACTGGCTCACTTTGGCAGAAGCTGAATGCAGTGTAGTTAGCCTATGTTAGCCTTGCGTTCTTCTCAACACCCACCTGTCCCTTGCACTTTGCCGGGCATGCGGCAAATCCTTATCCTTGAAGCTGAAAGCCGCGCATTAGTGGACTAGTTAGTGAAAGCTATATCCAATCTTGACTTCCCAGCGCTGCACTTGTGTCCCAGAACCCTGCGCACTGTCCTGCCTGCACCTCGAGATCGTAAGTCTGTATGGTCAAGTTCCGGCCGAACACAATGACCAGTAGAAGACCGGCCACTCCACCTGCATGCTCAGAATTGTTGCAAAAGGCGAACACAGAAGGCTATCAAGAGGCGCCTGAAGAGCCTGCCCATACGCCCTAAACCCTAAATGGTAGTTTTCATTTTTCTTTTCCATTATCCAAATATATCCCCAATATATACCCTGTTACAATGTAGCAGCTTCGATCTTCCTTTCCATTATCCCAATCCTGGGTTCCATTATCCCAATACCCTGGGTATACACGGTAACTAATCGGGGTACCCCAATATTCGAACTATTGACAACCCTTGGAGCCGTCAGGTTGACAGGCGTCTGAGTAAAAGCAGAGCCTCCCATGTGCGCAGAGTAGCTGATTTCATCCTGAGGATTGAAGAAGTAGAGCATGGCCTGCAAGGGACGGCCAGTCAGGCACAGACTTCAGGTTTTAGGGTTGAAGGTTTAGGACCTGGGTAGGCCTAGGGTACTTGTGGAGAGCTACCAAGGGTTCATGGCAGATTGTTGCTGCAGGATGTTGCGGGTACTGCAGCAGTATACCGCTGCAGAGGCCTGCAGAATCTGCAAACTGCTGCGGCACTCAGAGCAAGTGCACCATTCAGACAAGGCCGCCTCGACGAGCACAAGGAGGAAGATGAAGACCAGCCTTGCGGAGCATTATCAAATGCTGGAGGAGCGCAGAGATGAATAAGGTTTCCGCTTCAGGATGACATGGGGCCGCTTTCACAAACTCTCAGAAGCAGTGGAAACACCACACAAGATGAAGAGTAAGGAATCGCTCATGGTAAGTTCCCCTGCTAAAAGCACCAAAGCATCCTGAAAGAAGGAGCAGGACTCTTGAAGCCAAAGCAGGAATCTGGGATGCGAGTGTGTTGTGCCTGGGGACGAGATATTTTTCCTCCGTCAGTTCCGGGCCCGGCTCCCTAGACTCAGGATCAACAGATCTGGAGAGCTAAAGTCCATGCATTGCAGCAGCATAGCCCGAAGCTACGAGGAATTCCGCCGGCGGCTACTCAAGCCACTTGCTCAAGAATTATCCATGACCTTTCTGGCCTGCAAACTAACAGACGTAGACGTGACGTCATCCCGGAAACCTTGAAAAGCCTCCCATTCCAATTCCCCAAGGCCCTTGGTCCTCTAAAGATCCTAAACCCACATGATACATCCGTCTAAGTTCACCCCCCATAGAACTCCCAGCCATCTTCGCCAGGAAGCCGGTATGGAGCCGACTTCCTCTCCCAGTTCAGGAGGACATCTCCAAGTTGCATGCCAAGCAGAGCATAGGCTCCACCAGACATCCCAACCACCTGGGTCATGGAAAGATTCCGGGATATTGCCTAAATCATTTGCTCGAAGTGGGGGAAGCCACTAGTGTAGGGCCCGGATTCCTGTTGAAAGACAAACTATGCTGCTTTCGGCAAATCCCGATATCCTTATGAATGAAGTCCTGTACAACACCCAGTGCCCATCTCTTCCCTCAATATGCTCACCGTTCATCCAGCCAGTGTATCTGATTCTGATTTGGCTCTATAAACAACAATGATTCACGCAACATGGCCTTCAGTTTTGGTCAGAAGTACACAAAACTTGCATGACGGAAACTAGACATGCGGATATTTCCCGGCGAGGAGCCAGAGTATCAAAAGACTCTTCTGAAAGGACGCCATAAGTTAGGACCCATCATGTCAGAACCCCCGAATACTTCTCTCCTGCCATTTGTGGCAAGCGGTTATCACAGCCATAGGGTGCCAGGGCTTGGGATGTTCAGGGCTCAGGACTTGTGATTATTGCCACTTGGAAGATTCAAGTGGAAGACGTATCATTTACTGGAGCGATTAATTACGCATCTTCTACTACGGGACGGGGCCTGCCTACATGACTCCATTCTGAAAGCCTGATGTTTTGCGGGGTGATGGCGTGCTGCCTGACAACTTACGATCTTCTTTTGCAAGTTGTAATCTTACTTGGCTACAACCTCCTGAACAACTCCACACACTGAAGACTTCACCCTTCTCCTTTTGCGCCTCTACTACTTGATGGATTCAAGTTATGGGGCTCACGACGGCGCCCACCAAAAGCTGAATGGCAGTCAAAAGATGCTGAACATGGCTTGTTGAAAGTCTGCAAACTCCAAATTTCGTAGCCCAACGCATTGACCATCAGATGTATGGGAAGATCCCATAGTGCAAGAATTCTACAGGTACAGGATCTACATGCGATCCTCGGATGTTCTTAACTTAGGTAAGCCCTAGCCCTCCTACTCAGCCAAGCTCCCAGAAGATGCCAGCTCCCAAAACCCTGAACCCTCAAAGCCTCGACCCGCATAGCTGCAACCCTAAGCCCTCCTGATCCTAAACAAGCCCCGCTCAGCCCATCGCCCTGGTGTGGCTGTCAAAAACGCAGACTGCACCTGCACCACCTGCCACGGTATCTGCATAGCAGTCGGTCTAAATAAAGCATTTAGGGAGGATATGCAAGACTGAGATACTTGCTGCACAGGTTGCACGAAGGGTGGGCAGGAATGATATGGGGACCGTGTCCTTTAGCAGATCACAGTCCACATGAGCAATGGCGTCTGCCCGTAAACCCAGGAAGCGTCGCGCACTGTTCTTTTATGTCAAGACCTGTGCGAGAATATCATGTTACTTCACTACTCACATGCGGTGGGTCACTTTGGAGGGTGTTGGTGGAAGGGATACTGCTACCGGGATGCCTGACAACCTTGACCTCGGAAGCTTCCACGAGAAATAGTTGATTCTGTTAGAGGCTTCTGCCCCGTCACCAACACCAGCAAATTCTTTTCGTCATGCAACTACCATCCAACAGTTAGCATTATCAGCAGCAGCAGCAGCAGAAACATCATTGAACCCTCGACCTACAGCCATCGTCATGATCAGAACCGTCACATCCTCCGGCTTCAACGCTTGCAGCGCATGGCAGGCCTAGCACCCCGATCTCGAACATCCACATCAGCCTAGCGCTGCCGTGGAAGCCCTGGCCAAGCGGAATGTTTGGGAATTTGTATGTAGGGCTTTAGGGCGTAGGACTTGGGGTTGAAGGTCCAACGTTTCAAAAGGAGCTACACAACGCCATGTAACGAGCCCAAACCCACTCTTCAATCTTGCGCCCCTACCAACAGCACTCAGTTTGTTCTTGTTGGTTGCATTGTCATGCGGATATTTCACGCGGGTCAGGCAAGATGAGCTCAAGGCTCACTTGGACAAAAATAGATAGGGTACTTGAAGAAAGCGTAGGGCTGGCTGCAGAAAGAAAATCTTCGTCCCCATTGAAAACCATGCTCATGTGCAAAGCATATGACAAGCATTCCAGACACTATCTGAAAAACCTTTCAGAGTTTGGGTCCTCCATGTGCCTCCCAAGATGTTGAGTCGATGATGTTGAGTCTTTACCATGATATAACCCGAAACAATAAGTTTATACATGCACTTGGGTTCCATAATTTGCTTTACCAACATAATTATGCGAAAATTACCTGACCTCCTTCATGGGGCCCAGAATTGGACCACAGCAACGCTTAGCTGGCCTCGAGGTTGATCCCACAAAGGATCAGCAGCAGAATCTCAGTGGCTTTAGACACTCAAGGCTTGTTCGGGGTTGTTCAGGATTGAGGGCTTAGGGTGTAAGGTTGTTGTTAATCGAAGTTTTCAGGTTTAGGATTTGTAGCTTTCAATACACGCGGTGTTCCCCTAGATCTGAGGGGGCGGGGATCCAAGAAGCACATGGTGGCAATTTTCGTTGGGCTGTGGTCTGGACCAAGTCTTTGCACATGATAGGTTTGTTCACCATATAGCTAGACAAGCTTCATTTGCAGACACAGCCGGAAGTGCATTCCCGCCATTGCGGGCTGCGGGAAACCCAGGCCACGCAGTGGATGTCGAATTGGTAAGATGCACCTCTCCAAGTAGATGTCATGTGTTCACACAGCATCCAGAAGCTGTCTGGCATCTTCGCACGAAAACGAGGCGCTGGAACTCGCCCTGGAAGTTCAGGCAAAACAGGCTCGCTGCCTGCCTCCATTCACACCTTTGACATCTCGTGTGAGACAGGAAATGCAGGATGAAAGAGCTCTTGCAGCAAAGCTTCCTGCAAGTGGGCAGTAGGGTCGGGCCGCCCCTGCACCTGCCGCCGATCAAATCGCTCTGAAACGCGCAAGGCATAGGCAAAGAAGTCGCCATCAGCAACATCATCCGCCTGTGCAGCATCGTCCGTTTGAGCCTGGCGCTTGGCCAGCTCTAGTGCGTCCTGTGCATGTAATGGGAGGGCACCTGTGGAAGATTTCATGGAATGAAAGAGGCTTTTTGTAGGCCCTTCTGCCAGGCTGCCGCAAGAAGCCAAGGATGGGTCCGTGGTTGGAGGTATGGAACGGGATGATGGAATCGTCTGCAAAGTCGCCGGGGCCGTGTCCCATAACTCCCTCGCACGGCCAATGTGGCGGGGGCTGGTCGTCTCTCGCCGAGAGGCTCGAGGGCTCCGGCGCTTCCCTCCCACTGTAGCAAAGAGTTGGCTCAGCTCAATGTCTTCAGAATCCCACTCTACCTCGCCCTCCTCCAACACTTTCTCCCTCTTAGCTTTCTTTGGTTTACGGCTTCGCCGGCGGCCCTTGTAATTGTTGGAGCGTCCAGAATCAAGGTTTGCCTCGAAGTCCTCCGCGCCAGAGCTTTTGCCTTCCCGGTAGGATGTCCGCCCCGACCACAGTGAGATACCAAGCCCAAAGTCGTCATCTGCCTGGGCCCACGGGGCAGAAAGCGGGCGCAGGCTTTCAATGTCTAAGGCTGCTGGGTCCGGCAGTGCACTACCAGTCCGGCTGTCAAACGTGGTAATAGGCCCACCAAGGGCGGATAGCCTGGACGAGACGGTCTTCATCCCATCCTTTCGAGCATCAGATGCCAGCTTTCTTGGCAAATGGAATGTTTGTGCCAGAGCCAATACGCATAGCAACTCCAGCACGAAGAGCATCCATCCAGCTGCGAGGGCTTGTTGCTCAAGCGTGCTGTACGTGCAGAAGGCCTTATGCAGCTCATCTGGAGTTGAGATCTCCACCCCGTACTTCTCATCAAAAGTATGTCCGATGAAGCACAAGGACTTAAAGACATCCCAGTTGGCCGGAAGCAGCACGACAATGCAAATGATTATGTTCAGGATTCCAGCAGGTATAGCTGCCCAGAAAAGAATGCTGAAAACCCGAAGCGGCCATTCCCTCCTGCGAACCACCCTCAAGGATATTCCCGGCAGCGACAGCGGCATGACGATCCAGGGTAGAAGCCCTGTAGCACCTGCCCGGGATGCCAATTTCCTTCAATTTCCCTACTTTTGCTTGGGAACAACTATTCACTACTATGTGATGCTGTCTGTTTCCTTCTGCAAGGCGCGGCTCAGGCTGTGCCGGAACTCCACAAGGTCTGCTGGTCCATGGCAAGCCGAACACAGGGCATCGGAGGTAAGGGCGCCCCTCTTCTTCCCGTTGCGGCCCAGCGGGTCAGTATCTACATCGCAGGCGCAGAAGCGCATTAGGCCAGAGGCTCCTGCTTCCAGTGTTACATTTGGCATTGCCCCGTGCGCTGCGAAGTCGGGAATGCCCGAGACAGCATTGGATACGATCACCATCCACGCACCACAAGCCAGCTTCATCAGGCCTGCGACACACGCGAACAGAAGCGTCCGGCTCCCCGCAGCTCTTGACCAAACCTCCGGGCACGGAGCCGGGCGCGGGGATGATGCAGCCACAGACTCGTCCATGGCTTGGCACCGGCATGGAGAGCGACTTGGGTAGATGGAGTCTGCCTATGAAGTTTCCATCTCCACTACACGGAGATACTTGAAATGAAGGGGCTAGCATATGGATGCGTCACCACCATCATCACTGACTGGCTGTTGTTCTGGCACAGACTGCGGGTGTTTAGTTAGGGGCTCATGATGCTCAAGCAGCTAGCGTTCGAGCCACGGTTCAATCAGGAGATGAAAACCACACCGCAAATCTGAACCAGAGCCCTGAGGCAGCAGCATTGCCAATCATGTGGGAGAAGGAGCTGTGCGAGTACTGATACGTTATCCTCGGCTGCTCACTTGCAGAAACTTCTTTCAAAGAAATCCTGTGACTCACCTGGTTTCAGCTGCTGAAAAGTCACGCACGCCACAATTGCCAGCGGTAGTCCTGCGAAATGTGCAGATGGCGCTCTCAGCAGATGTCAGGCTGTCTCAACAAAAGTGGAGGCCGCCAGTTTTTCACATGCAGTCGTGCCTACTGTTGGTCTGTTCTCTCCATTTTGTGACAGTCTCCTGACACTGCTGCTGATTGAGGCATTATCTTCAGCTTTTCCAATCTTGTACCAGAAACAAAGCTAGCAGTAGGATGATCCCTGACAGGGGGGAGTCTCGGGATGCGTTTGCAACGTGGAGGCTACAGACAGTTCACATGACTACTGCATGGCTGCGTGCTTCTGCTCGGCTCGTCGGGCATTCCGGAAATCCCCACCCAATCCCGTCGTTGCCTTGATCCCTTTACATTCCATATCGAACCCACCGACATTCCTGGCAAACACCATACATCACGTAGGGCGGTTCTTAATGTTGTGGGTCCGCCTATGAAGCTTTCAAGACAAAGATCCCTTCCAGTCCATAGACCCCGCTAGGGTTTGAAGGTTTCCGTAAATAGGTGGCCAGCAAAAATTTTGATAATGCGAACCGTAGGTGCACCCAAACAATTGGCCCGAGACGTTTGAAAACTTGCATTTCCCTCCCAGGCCTGACACGCCCCCTCGCTGCGTACGTTGGTCAGTGCCAGGTCCGTCTGCCCAGGGAAGAAGGTCTCGAGACCAGCAAGGCTTCGGCCGGAGGTGCTGGAGAGCCTGGCTGAGGTTACGTTTCAGGTTTGGGGTTTAGGGCTTAGACTTCAAGGGTGTAAGGTTTAGAGTACAGGCTTCGGGGGATCAGAGGATTAGGGTGGAAGGTGCTGGCTTAGGCTTTCAGGGTTTTGGCTTGTGGCTGATGCTGTTTGAGTTGGAGAAGCGGTGCGAGGATTATGCCAGGATGTATGGGGTTGGGATGTTCCTTTGCTGTCTTTTACAGCAGGGCCACGGTCGTCGGCACCGCGCTTTCCGAAACTAAGATGTACTAAAGGCAGTATAGTATCGGCAGATGTACTCCCCTGGGCCGGCCACGGACGGGCACCTGCGGATCGGTCTACTGTCCTTGCCTGTCCCTCACTGACGTGCAATGACTCTGACTGCTGGAACCTTACAAAAACATTCAACAAAAGAAAGCCTCTCAACCAAGACTACGGACAATCGCCGTCGCGAGAAAGACAGATGAGAGTTTCCATAATTACGAAGAGTTCCGCCTTGTACGAGAGAGCAAACTAGAATCACTCTGCCAACTCCCAAAGGTCTCCAAGCCTCTTGCGGCGTCCCCTTACGGATTTCTCAAGTATCCCTTTGGCTGCGGCGAGTCAGCTTTGGAAGGCACTAGGTGGCCATAAGAAGGTTTTTGCAGCCGCGCAGCACTACATAGCCCAGGAAGATCACCAACGACCTGAGCTAAATTCCATCTGAATGCAGGCAGGCCTCTAGAAGTGTGTATATGTGTATATGAGCTACGGCATTGTTATTTCCCGATGCTTAATGTACATGGGTCCTTATTAGGAAATATTTTTGGGGCTAAACTACCACACGGACCCGTGTGTCCACACTTAATGGTGCCGTGGTAGCTCCTATCTTAACAGTAGCTCATATGATGCATATGGGGAACTAGTTGCTTGAGTCAGAGATGAAATGTACCTAAAGAACAGTGAGTTTCCATGTGACGGCTATTTGGAAGCTACTCTGGGCAACAGGATTTGAGAGAGTCCCCTTTGCAACATATTTTACATTCACAATCCTGATGTTCTCGGTGTATTTGCAAGCAAGCTGAGTTTTACGTCGTCCTGGAGACCAACACCCTGCAGGGCTAAAAGCAACCTGCAAGCAGTCCCTTATTCAGCATTGAGATTCTGACTACATTGAATGTGTGTTTGCCTCAGAGGGCTGCCGCAAAAGAATGGCCAATGGGTGAGGATGTTCAAGCTGCAACCAGCAGAAAATACTCCCCACCCCAGACAGCCTATCTCTTAGAGCTATGACCCCCGATACTTGTTGATGTCAAATCCCAGGATTCTCTCTAACTACAAGAACCCAGAAAGGTTTGGAAGGCTGGTTAACAGGTTTGATGTATCGCCACTTGTTGCCGGGTTGCTGGATCAGAGTGAACAGCGGGAAACTCTGCATGACAAAGAACTCTGTATCCTCTCCGCATTGGATGGTCCAGGAAGAGCGGGTTTGGGGCCACGGTTTGGGATGTATGGTCTAGGGTTGCAGCTGGAGTAAAGGACTGGAGCTGAAAGTGGTGCCTAGTAGTAACGTTCTAGCATCTGACCCGTAATCTTCGTTGCCATTCTCCCAACGTCTTCCCGCCTGAAGGATGGGATGCAGGGCCTAAAGCTTGCATGTATCTGTATCAGGCTAAGTCATCACGCCAGACCCCCCCCCAGCCCCCGCTCATCAGAATAATACACTTCTGGACACGCAAAGATACAGCGACATGGCCTAGCTCCATGTGCTAGTTGTTCAGATTTGTCCGGAATGGTCTATATAGTCTAGGTACATAGGTACATCCCAGTCGAGTTCCTCAATTTTATTTATGTACACCCAGAATTTCCAACTATCTGGGCCCTCCCAGGACTCAGAACTACGACTCAAGCCACAAGGTTCCTCCTCATGCACCTGGCCCTGGAGCATGTCTGCCAGAGTCTCCTGGTCCTGCGGGGCGCTCGCAAGCTCTAGCACGCAAATTCCAAACACAAGAGTCAAAATGTCTCAAGTTTTGGCATGCGCACCACACGCTGGCGAACAGCCTTTTCAGCATCGTCACGGACCCGTGATCACATGGCCCGCAGCGGTCCGCGAGGGTCCGCGAGGGTTTGAAGCTCTGAACAATTCTGTGTGGGAACATGTGGGAACCGCTGGTGGAAGGTCCATATCACCAGTATGCAGTCCTGTTCTTGTCCTACGAGGGCCACTCCCGCCCGGTTGGGTAGACGCTTCATCATCTTCCATTCAACGAACATCGACCGTCGACCTCCTTGACTCCCATGTCAGCAAGTACACCCAACAGTCAACCTGCCAAAGGCCAGGACAATCCCGTGGTACGACTCTACCATCGCGAACGCGCGTGTGCTGCGCATGTTAACCGTCGAGGCATGTCCGGGGTACACGCTGGAACTTCCAACCTCCACGCTTGCCTGAATGCCGGTTTCCATCTCCTTTCTCGTTGCGGTCTGTCAATACTAGCAGCCGCGCTGAGAGGCCTCACGTCAGGCTGCACCTGGCCAGACTCATTGCATCTCATGGCAGTTTGTAACTACCAGCTGCGCTCTGCAGCCTTGTCAGGTACAGAACGCAGCTGGTAGTCTCGCCCTTCACCGCAAGGGCCTTCTTCGCCCTCGGTGCTGTGGACTTGGGCGCCACGACTGCGGGTCAGTGCTACTAATTGAGCCAAAACAAGCGCGTCGACGTTATCTGGAACTTAGTCTACTGCTTCGTATGCCACGCCAGACGACTAACAATGCACAAGCGGCTCCGGCACCCATCCTAGAAACTCATTCAGAAACGTAGCCCAGTGAGACTGGTTCTGTTGCAACACAAGAATCCTGGGGGAAACAAAGTCTTACTCCATCAGCTTCGCCAACAACTTGCCGCCTCTGTGTGCGTGTCTAAAAGATAGATGCAGCAGCTGACAAGCCAGGTGATCTTTACTATGGCAGGGCCTGTAACCTGCAATAGCAATTCGTTGGAGTGGTCAACACACAAAGGGGCTCCCTGGATGTTATCAAGGGTTCCAAGATGTTGGGGTGTGTAGCAGAAACCGGTCTTGCCCGGATTCAACAGAACAGCAAGGATACGGTCTTCACATTGGCCACTCGCCAAGCCCTGGTGCGTCCTCCTCAGGAGCCTGAGCGTGGGCACGTCTAAACGGTAACATGAGGGATCTCTGTTAAAAATTATGCGCTTCCCAGTGTCCTTTCAAGAAAACGAAGGAACCCCTGAGGTTGTAAGAGTTAGGAATCTGGAGATCATTTTGTTGCGAATCCTCCGTTTCGAGCCAGAGGTGGGGGTGGAGGGTTGGAATAAACATGGGCGCGAAGATACGCGAAGATAAATGCAGAGATGAGATGCCAAAAACTCTATCGGGGATATGTAGTGCCCTCTGAAGGGGATACATGGGTTTCTTTTGGAAAAGAAAGTGGAAACCACTATTTTATCAAGAAGGGAAGTGGCTGTTGCCAAACACCATGTTGGGTATCATAGCTTTCATATGCCCTCCGTTTGGAATAGGTTTTAGGGTTTAGGGTGGAAATACTTGCTGCAGCCGGAGTACAGTCTGGCCCTCCAGGTACAGCTGCCTCAGCTCTAGCATGCATCTTCCTCTAACTACATCCCCCTTTCTCTGGGTGTGGACCGTGTCAATGTCCCATGTAATCCCTCATCTTTCAATAGGAATGTTGAGAAGCCCATGAAACCATCGGGGGAGAATGAGTATGCACAATGTGAGCAGATTCACCTTAGGTCTTTACAAACCCGCGAGACACTGTGCATAAAGGAAGTCTTGCATCACCCCATATAAGACTCATGCCCTGGGAATTACCTAATGAATGCATCCGCCAATATTCCTATAGAATCCTATGCACGCTCACCGAAACCATAGCAAAACCCTGCCCCACATTGATTGCGGCCAAATCCACATTTGTTGAGCGGGCGTGAGGTCCTTGTTGTCCTAACCCAAGGAGCAGGTGAAGCACGAAGAAAAGGCTGACTCATCTGCAGTGGGAATTGTTCAAAACCATGGATCTTTCGTCCTAATATCCAGGATCCTAACACATTGATGTTGAGAAACATATGGACAGAGCGCCGAGAAAGCAATCCTTTGGTCCGTCCTTGCGCTTGGGGCGCTTGATGGGAGGACCGCCCCATCCCATACCTTTCAGCCTGCAATGTTGGAGAAAAATGTTCAAAGGGCCCACTATTTGTCCCCAGCGACACTAAAGGGTCACTGCTAGGAGCAGCAAGGCTTGGGCTTCAAAAGCATGATCGAACCCTCGCAGAAAGGTGAAAACTGTGCTGAGGGTAAAAAGGGTGGAGGTGGAGGTGCAGGTTGCTTAAAGAAATTCTCCTAGTTTGAGAGAAAAGGGTTTCTGCAAATGCTCCATACATCCGCACTGATTTCTGGCATCAAGACAACTGGCAAGACAACCTCGAGCTTGTCAGGAGCCAAATCAGGTGAAGTGTTTGCGGATCAAGTTGCGGTCCTTGCTATATAGGGGACTCCTCAAGAGACCCATAACTTCTAGAAACCCTGCGCTAGAAGCCCTCATCAAACAGGGTGGGTGGACTCCCGTTCGGTGTAGTTCCGATAGTCGGCCACCCTGAGGGAAGGCAAAGAGTACTGAGTAACGATGCAGAAGTAATAAGAGCCATAAAGCTACAGTAGCGACAAGAATGGTAACAATAATCCTGGCAACGACGATGCGAGTATGAATGAGAATGCCATTCCTGACTTCCGTCCAGCTCTAGTTCATACCGCAGCAGCCTCAACACATGGTTTTGGGACACACTGGCTTCGAAAGCCATCGAGAATACTTCTCAAGTATCTACAGTCGTGGTAAGTCAGCTGGGGGCCAGGCTTCGTCGAGCTGACCTTTGGCTCCTGCGGGTGTGGGTGTGTACAGATGGGATCTTTCACGGGAGTTGAAGGGCAAAAGACAACATGGGGATACTGTCCTGGGTGATTGCAAGGTATTGTTGAGGACAGGACACAGATAGCTTCTGCAAGGATCAAAACCCATAAAGGGAACTGGAGTCTACAAGGACATTCTACAAACAGTGACGAAGTCACATGGCAGCTGACCAAACCTGGTCCCAACACGTCCACTGTAGGAAACAGATTCCCCTCATGAGGTTCTTGGACATCCAAGTCACCCTGCATTTGGACTGGTTCCTGGACGGAATTCTCTGTGTGCACACACCTGAACTGGATAACAGATGGGACTAGTTGAGATCCAACCCAGGCTCAAATCCTCACCATTCGGAACCCGGCACAAACGCATCATCGAATCAACATGTGTGTGTACTGTTGGGGAGAAGCTCGACACACTTTACCGCACCAATTTAGAGGAAAAAACAAACACTGCAGGCGCCCACTTGGGGGTAATCTGGGTAATCTGCTTGGGAACCCCGAGATTTAGTATAGATACACAGAGACCAAACTCGAGAACCCCGCTTGGCCACATGCTCAGGGTAGGACTCGAATGCTCTTCCGACCCGTTCTGGGATCCTTGACCTCAGACAAACCCTGGAGGGCTTAGGGTTCGGGGTGACACAACTGATACGGAACCGTGACGTGCTTAGGGGCAAGAATTGTCGGCCCCTCAACCGGGAACCCCACAGCGTGCACCCCAGAGCCCTTGTCCCATTTTGAGCCATGAGTTCAGCGCCAACCCTAATACAGGGTTTCATAATAGAGTTTGGTTTAGACTCAACACCACAACACGCCGACCCTCAACCCTCTGAAATCCTCTGCTCAGCTGAGAAGCTACTTGAAACTTGGCTCTGCGAACCTCCGACTTTGGGAGCTGCGTGGCCTTGCACAAGACTGGGCTTTTGGTTCAGGGCAAGGAAATAAAGGGGTCCTGGCTACTGATCCCACAGAAAAGCAGGCCTTGCCCAAGACTGCGGCTTGCTCAGCCTCGCATCCAACACAGGAGGAGGTTTGGGGACTAGGGAGAACCGCCTTTGGTATCAAATTACATTGAAACTAACTGGCAGTGGGAGACGACCAGTTGTATGCCGGTTGTTGCTTGAATCGTTGTTTCGGCTCTGACACTTACATGTCACCACCTCGAAGCGAGATACTTCTGCTCATGAGGTCACATGTTTCCTGGGAAGATCATCTCAGCTGTAGGCTGGCTTCTGGCGTGTGCCTAACATGCGGTCCTGCTCCGTGGTTTTACCATTGGCAAAGACCCTAGTCTTAGCACTTACCGATTATGGACGGCTTCGGTGTGGCAGGAAGAAAAAAGAATGCATCTCAGTCCCGACCCCACAAGCTTTCAAAACTGAATCTTGAGCTCTCACGATTCTAAACTGAATCTTGAGCTCTCAGAGTCTCACACCAGCCAATGTCTGTCGTATCCTATTGGGAAGAATGACTCCCTTTCTTAAGATTAAATCCCAGAAATCCCATAAATTCAATCCCCGAAAGGTTAACATTGAAGAGCCCCCTTTTGGATGACAGAATATTCACGATGAGGACCTCGCCTAAATTGCATTCAGTTCTTCCTCAAGGGAGGGGAGTGTTCACCCTGAACCCTTAGAACTCCTCCTGCCACTCCCCCATCTACTGATCAGATCCCTGATGTCTCGGGGCTGCCTCTCTCGGACGCGGCTTGACTGCCTGGAGCTCCTCCTCCTCCTGCGCCCCAGGCAAAGTACTATTTGCAGGCTTTTCACGGCGATAGGGATAAATGTGTGGCATTAATGTGTGGCGCTCATGGGCTGGAGTCTAGACTGAATCCCCCTTTGCCGTGCACATTCCCTAGACTGCCACAAGCATTCCGGAGATGCACTGTCATGTGCATACAGGCCTTCATAGGATGTGATTTTGGGCATGTGAAGGTTGTTAACAGTTTGTTGATTGAAGGGCAAATGGCTTTGGCCTTTGGTGAGAGCTCTCCCCAAGACCTCACTCATTTTGTCACATTCTCAAACTACCCCAGTCCATCCTTCCCTCAACAACTCACGAACATGCCATGAGGCCTTCTGCTCAGCAACAGTCAAGAGAAGGGGTTTGAAAGAATTGTAGAGGAAGATTATCTGCAGAGGGTCAGCTTCCAAAGCTTGCCAACAACTGAATAGGACATTTGTGTGGGTGGTACTTTAGTTGGGCATATTCGTGGGCATGAGGTCTGTGCCCGAACCATGGTTGGACCGACGGAACCTTTACAACGCTCACCTGGCACCAAAACCACTATACTACTGCAGTGTAACTGACTATCAACTCTTTAGTCCTGGCTTTAACTGTCTCTCTGGCCCCTGTACAGACCCGTTTACACTAGCCTCCAGCTCAAGCTTTAAAGCTGTTGGGGATTGAGGCTTGCTGCCTGAGATTTCGGGAAGTAGAGCCCCTGGGAGTCCTACTGCGTATATGAGGACTATAAGGAGACTCTAAGGGCTCTAGGGACTCTAGATCTCCCCATTGAAAAGCTCAAATTTCAATTTGTGGTCGGAACCTCTGAACTTGCCGTGCTCCCTCTGCGGGGTAGACCTCCGAACAGCTTGCAAAGCCCTGAAAGACTGATCGGCCTTGTCACATCAGGCTACGGAAGCAATGTCAACACAGACAGAACCATGCCATGGACACACACCACCATGGATCCTTGTGGTGAAGTCGAAGGGCACCGAACCAGTCGCTAAAAAAGTCCGCAAGCTCCTCGCGCATGGATGCCACGGCCTTGCAGAGTAGCAGGTCCGCCGAAGCCGCCGCAAATGTTTCGAGCAAGGCTACATGTTCACTCTTGTTTAATATCTTCAGTGGAAGAGCCGGGCATTGCGCATGTCACCCGAACCTTCCAGTGTACTAATGGATATAAAACCCCTCATAATCTCATTCGAGCCTGCAGTAGATGCGAATGTTCACAAAAAAGCTGACGCAGATTGCATCTGGAGCTAGGGTCCATGCATCCCGCACCTGCGACCTTGCTGCTGCACGTGGAGCATCGCTGCCCGATGCCTCAGAGTCGAATTGATGCCCAACCCAGTTGGGTATGTCCCCAAGGGCTTCGGGTTTTAAAGCTCAGGCATCGTGCTTCCGTAAAAGAAGGTCTCAGAGGGAGGAACTAGGTGCTTGGGGGATCTGAATCACAGCGCTGAGGCCTGGCATTTTAGAAGTAATGCCAGAACTACCTACCTCTCTGCAATTCAAACAGACTATGGCATAATTGATGTCAGCATGCAATAGCACATCTTCTGCTAGGATCGTTCTGATGGAGTGCCTCGCGAAGTAATCCAGACCGATTGCATTTTCAGGATTCAGGTTGAGGACAGTGTTGTGAGATTGCCACTGTATTTCGTCCCCTTACAAGGAAATGCTTATGATGCCGTGGGCCCTAAACCAACTAACCCTTAGCCGTAAGCCCTTCAAACTGAAACTTGAGTTCCCGAGCCTATATAAGCGCACTACACACCTGCTTCGGGCATTGAGGGTGGAGCCTCCCCCGACTCCAGGGCCTCCAAGTTTCCGCCGGCTGCGCCGCCTTCCAAGTGGCAGCTGACAACGGTTCTACGGTGTTTAAAGGTATCGGATACGGGACCTAATGGTCTAAGAACGTAGACAAACCACTCTAAGAGTGCTGCTAGGGCTTAGAAATCTGAATGAAAGGGAAGATCAAGCAAGGTCGGAAGATCCCCAAGAATTTCATGCTGTCAATGGTTGTAGAACAGGCAGAATGCTTGGTTGTGATTGCAGTCCGTGCAGCTATGATACGGTCCCCCAATTGACCCAATTCGGGTTTCCTGGTATAGCCTGCACAACGGAGACCTAGTACATTCTTAGACCCGAGAAACATCCATTTGGCAGATGAAGACTTCGCAGCGGTTGCCGTGGCAACTTGTGCTGGTTTTAGCATCTTGCAACCCTGGATGCCCAAAACCCCACGCATGTTGGGAGTGTGGTGCACTACGGTCATGAGGGATTTACATTGTCAACAGCGATGACTTGCTACCCACACCACCAACCTGGCGATCCAAGCGTGGCCGCATGGACTATGGCCTGAGCGGATGTCCCAAGGCAGCAATGTTGGAATTCTCGAAGCCGTAAAAACGGCTCTTAAAGAGCTGTGATACTAAGGGTCCCACCATCTCGTCATGTATGTACTTAGGATCTCACCATACGCAGCCATGATTATTCATTCATAGCCTCTCCTGGATACTCCTTGAAGGGAGATCTAGATAGGCATCCAAGGCCACAATCTTGAGGCATCCCCAAGATGTCCTGGGCCCTGGACACCCCACCCCCTCAGGTCTCAGCTGTCTGGCCTTGCCCTGGAGCTGCAGGCCCTTGGCGAGCTAAAGAGTTGAAAGCTAAACTGGTAGCCCAAGGGGTCCCTGGTTCCTGCCAAGGTTGAAAGCTTTGAGGTTTGGAAACTTCAAAAAGGAGTGAGCAGCACTGTTCCAGGTTTGACTGCTCATAGAGGACAACCTGAACCAACCGAACTACCCTACATACCAGAAATTGCAACAGCTAGATTTCCTTTCTGGCTCTCTGCTGCAGAGTGTACAGCAAGGGCGTGCGTGGCTTCAGGAATTGCCAGAATAGTTGATTCTAAATTGTAAGACTTGAAAAGGACCGCATTAGGCACGAAACCTGTGTATTGTAGAGTGATCAGCCAACTCCTTGTCGTGTCGACAAGAACGGTTGTCGCTGTAACGATGCATGTCGTCAGCGTTCCCTGATAGCTGTCATGGTTACAGCTGAGCTACATTGCAGAGCCTTCCTACTTCTAACACAAGTCCACGTGTTCCACACAGCCTTCATCTACCGATCTGTGTGGAGTTAGGATGCAAGCGCAAGGCGCCGAACATCCGTCGTGCGCCCAGGGTTCCACTTTGCTAACCAATTTTGCTCAGAGACTAGCGCCCTTAAGAGGGATACAACGCATGTTGCCAGTTTCAGATGCAGCAAGCAAAGTCTATACTTCCTGCCGTATAGACTGCTTCTTCTTCCTCCAAGCTCAAAAAAAGAAACCTACTACGCATCCGCAAACACCTGTGCGGCCGGTAACCGATACATAGCGCCGTGGCTTTAATGCGGCAAGCATCGGGTAGGGCTTGTAGCGGCCCGTTTCAATGCCTCATCTGAGCAGGCCAAAGTGCTGACACAGAAACACATATGACTGCTGACAATGCTCTCTTGTAGCCCTTACATAACCAGAGTAGACGTTTCCTCAAACTCAAAGCAGCCCATTTATTCAGCCTGCTGCACTTCAAGAGTCCTGCAAGAATGAGCAAAGAGCAACAAGAGTTCATTTGTAGTACGTGTATCGAGTAATGCAACAGCAGCGTTCTCTCGAAGGTCCCTCAAACTCTCGCAACTGCTCTCCGGGCAGTCTGAGAGCTCGACGGCAGCACCCGCACTTTGCCCTTGGCTGTCAAAATTTGAGGAAGAAAGTGGAAAGGCCATGACAGCAATTACGGACAAGTGTTGTTCCACGAATCAGTTCATGAGTTGCCGTCAAGTTGCGGTCCTGCGCCTCTTGCCTCAAGCTGCGCGACGAGGCATCACTCCTAGACTCAGACAAAGCGCTTCGCAGGTCAGAGAGGCGTCGAAAGCAAGCGCATGCGGATTGGAATGCATGGTTGCCCTGCCCCGTACGAACATCCTTGGATTCGGTTGCGGATGCGATCCCAGCATGCTCCCTCAATTCGGCTTGGATTATGGCTTGGAACCTTCAAGCTTGATCAGACAGACGAGTACGATGAAGTTCTGAGTGACGTCGCGGGTGTCCATTCTCTTTTTCAACCCAGCCAGGAAGCACGCTCCAAAATTGCGCTCAAAGTGCAGAATGTTGGCAACTTCGGCGCAACCCCACTACCCCTCGGATGCCTGGCCAAATCTTTTACCGTCGAGGTCGGCGGCAGGTACAATCCCGCACACTCGGCCATGGCGGCAAAGTTTCATTTGAGCTCTGGTTTATGGGTCTAGCTTGATACGTGGCTCTGCTACGGGGTACAGGTCCGGGCGCATGTTGTGATTCGATTCTTCCTAGCAATGTTGGGTTTTTCCAGCGTATATGCCCTTAGCTCATGTTGGGAATTCCATGGTCACTTGTCTTTGTACTCCTGCCTCGCGTGCTATCACAGAGTGCTGTTCTGCGTGGTGTCTCGAAGTCGGTGAAGACGTGGCTCAAAACTTGTGTAAACACTTGCAAAAAAGCTGGTGAGGCAGCCAAAATACCATGGGCGATGACTAACCGCAGAGTTGCAGTCATTTGGGTGCCTCTGCAGGCTTCTTACAGTTATCCGTGGCTTGTAGGAAGCCTGGACCCTCATTTGGCAGAATGCTCCTGTGGTTCACATCAATCTTAGCAGGCTGTGGGGCAACAACATGGACAGCAAATGGAGATTGTACAGCAGCAAGACCCACCCCTTGCCGCCTTCGCGGGGGTTCTTGAAGATATGGATCCCTTGCAGATCCCTATGATGCATGCCTGCAAAGAGAAGATAGAAACTTGTGAGAAAACCACTGAACCCTGCCTTCCACAGCTGTTTCAACAATACTGTTGTCAACACTGAATTGATCTTGTCCTCCAAATTGATCAGTATTGCCAGATTCTAGAACTGCATCGCATCAGATCGAAGCATGAGCCGGTGGCATCAAGGTCAGAGCCGTACTGACTTGTGACAAGGTCAACCCCCTTGCGTATTCTAACTATTGACCCCAAAAGATGATAATTGTCCACGATCTTCCGAGCTCCCAAAAGCTTTTGTGCGCGCGGGCCATCAGGTGATCTTCCTGTCTTGTGTTTCCGCCGCTGGCAGGCCTCGCGCGAGACAGATCCATCCCTTTTGGGGGCACCTCTTCAGGTCTTGTAACCCAACAAATGATCAAGAAACATCTGAATCATCAGCCCCAGAAATTTTACATAGACTCTCAACCCCTCGCCCACCAAAAGAACGAAGGGATGGTCAACCTTTGCGCCCTGGCTCCAAGGTCCTCCCCAACCCTTCCCAAACTCGTTCTCTCAGGCAGCTTCCTCCAACTCTCAACCCTAAGCCCTCAACCCTAAAGCCCAAAAGTCTTTGCCAAGCTCACTTCTCCCAGCTCGGCCTGCCTTGGCCCAGGACTCGAAGTTTAACTAAGCCGGCCTCAGGATAATTATCCACCCCTTCCCCCCACACTAGGTTAGGGTTTCGGGTTGAGGGTTTAGGGTGCAGGGTTATAGGGTTCCGCAGACTAGGGCAGGGAACTTATAGGTGTTTAGGGCTCAAGTTTTGACACGTTTTTGGGTCGAACCTCCAGGAATGATGTCACGGGTGTGCCTCTAAACGATGACACTTTCCTCAGGGGCTCTATCAGTTTTATTGTCAGGATGGCCTGTTTGGCCTGCGCTGCGAGTTGGCTTTCTTGAGGGAATGCAGGTTTTTCTGACTTACGTTGCGCATGTGATCAATCCCTGAACTCTAAACCCTAAACCGTATTGGCTTGGCATATAACTTCTTCAGCATTAATCAGGGATCCTCGGCCAAAAGTCTACACGAGTGCCCGGAGAGTGGTCATGTAGTTCCCTGACCCGACGCTCTAAGCTCTAAACTGCAATGTTGGGTTCACGCGCTCCTTGTCGACATCGGCAGCAGTAGCCATCACAAAGATAATTTGTAGAATCTTTCTTGGGTCTATCACCCCAGTACAACTCTCCTTAGCTTCAAGCGCAACTTATTCCCCCAAGAAAGTACCCCTAATTTTGGAAAACCCTAGACCCTAAATAGTAGCTTCCGTTTTCTTTTTCCATTGTCCCTATCTAATCCTTGTATGCCCTCATATAACCCCTATTTAACCCATATATAACCCCTAGATAGCCCCTATAAAAACCTTGTAAATCCCGTACCCCTAATTTTGGAGCCGCCTTGCCTGAAGCCTGGTCCAGGACGAATCCAGGCTGCGATCCAGGTCCTGGCACTGCGGCACTTGATAATGGGTATATAGGGGATATCTAAGGATATGTTGGGATATTTAAGGATATCTGGGGTTCAGTGTTTAGGGATTAGGGTTTAAGGCACTTTCAGGTTTGGGGTTGAGGGTGTAGGTTTAAGGGCTTAGCGGGGAAAAAGCATAGCTCAAACATGTAACAATGCCTACGTCCATCTTGTAGTGACAAGATGAATACAAGTAGCAGCAGTAGCCGTAGCAACAGCAATGATATCCGAAAAGAGTGAAAGTAAGAAGAGTATCCACACCCATACTCCAGACCCAACAGTTAAGCAGTAGACAGTGAGACTTTCTCCGTTGACCACTGCCACCCACATAGCAGTTAGAGGAAACAACAATGGCAGAGAGTTGGCAAAAGTGAGTACCAGTGACCTGTACTGCACTCTACTTTACCGGCTTTCTTATTGATTATGTCCCTATAGACTGCTAGACGCACGTCAACTGGGAACCCCAAATTCTGTAGCAGCTACCCAAAGAACCCTCCCGCGATCATCCTCATAGAATCTATTTCCTCGTTAAAAGCCCGGCATGGTTGTATGAATCCATGTATCAACCCCATCAAACCCCTTGCATGTAGGATCTGCTATACCAGCTGCTGGTTTTGCGCCTCCAGTAGCCCTCGCCGTCTCTGAAGGTCTGATTCCGCCTGGCCAGGGTTTCAGGTTGTAGTAGTTTAGGGTTCAAGGTTGGAAGATAAACGTGTGCGGTCTCAAGTTTAGTGCAGGGTTCAGCTTCGCAAATGGTAAGTGCCAATTTCTCACTATGGCTATGGATTCTCAAAGTTCATTGCATCAAGTCAAACAGCTGTCACTCATGTCATGAACCCTTCATTACATTCCCGCTGTGGCCAGTTGCGTACGCCAGCGGGCACATGTCGGAACTTGCCTACATTCTGATATTCCCAAAATGGGAGAAACTTATGTTGCGACCCGTGTGAAATGTGAAAGCAGGGCCCCACATGCTAGGACTCGAGTAGGGACATCCCCGAAGAGTAGGGCTGCACATCCGTCCCGTCCTCCTTCACCTTTGACTCAAGCGCCTCGCGCCTGAGCAGAAGTTTAAGCTCACGCTCAGGGTCTTCTGAGCTGCTGCTAAGGAACTTAAAAGGAATTATCATGATATGGTTAAACATTAAATTGCTGTCCTTGCGGTGGTAATTCCATTCGAGTCCCTCAACAGAGCAACCCAGCGTTTGACTTGCAACTGCTCTCGAGGAATTGCCAGCCAGTCAACAAACGCATCCTTGCATAAAGGCCCCCCATACGTGTACTTACCAAAGTTGCCAGAATTGGGCGCACATACCCTAAACCCCAAGCATAGTCTAGTAGAGCCTTTAATGTAAAAGACAAACAAGGATTTCGGCAATCCACAGATGGGCCTATACCGCCCCTACAAAAACCCTAACAAAATCCCCAAACCACTTCACCCCAAACCCACAGAACCTGAAGCATCAAACCCAAACATCTCAAACCCCCAACCCCAAGCTCGGCAACCCCAACACCCAAAACTGCAAGCCCCAAATCCCAAGGCCTCAAAATACCCAACCCTGAGCCATGTGGCAGGGGCCTCCTACGCTTCTCCGCTGCTCGACATCGCGGCCTGAGACCAATGCATACGCCATCATACTGCAGATGCAGGACATCTTGCATCTTCTGAACACAGAGCTGAAGGCTCAAGAGGGGCTCAGTTCACGGCTTGCTGGACATAAGAACCATCAAAATGTTGATGTCCTGGGAGTCTCCTGGGAGTTTCCCCATTCTTCGCAGCACTGAGAGCTTGGCTGTCGGCGAAGAGCGGCATGCGCCTCAACAACATCTGAAGGCTTCTGGGGTCTCTCTGATAGCCGGGGTTTGGCAGTTTGTCTATGTGCTTTTTCGCTGACTATGATGATGGACCCTCGGAAGGCTGAGAGAGAGGCTATCTTGGCACGTCCACGTAGCTTCGACAACTTCGCCTGCTGAGGCTGCGATCACTGATTTTTGCCTCCAAAATTTCTAAGTGCAAACGCCTCACCCCCCAAGGTCCGGGTTCCTGTGTGAACCCCGTCGCACGCTAGAGCCACACTGGCAGACATAGGCAGACCCTACGTAGACAGAACCATAGAGGGCATGAAGTTGATAGATACACTGTCTGGCATGGGTTTAGACGCTTCAGACTGCCCCAGCTTCCGGGGTCGGTATTGGACATGCAACTTGCTCCGTAGTAGCGGCTCGGTCCCAACAACGTAAATGGGCTGCGAATGTTTGTAGCTTGTTGCTGAGAGCCACAGGCACATGTGGGACTTCAAACGTCAGCAGAGTTGCACATGCTGTACATCAAGTCTTCGTAGCCTTGCCTCTGCACCTAAAGTGTGTACAGTAGATTCATCAATGAAGTGCTGTCGCTTCGCTGGGTAGAGCACTATAGAGCACTGACAGGGCTGGTGTGACGGGCACCTTCGTGGTGTTGAACTGCGTCGAGACCAGCTGTATGGCCTGGCAAAAAGCGAATGCTCGACCTTGCCCAAAAGTACCAAGAAGCCGCTGCTTCAGCCAAAGCACCCGCGTGAAACAAGAAAAACATCAAGAGCAGCGAAGCAGTGGAAAGAAGAGTAGGAGGAGGAGCATTAGCAGCAGCGATATGTATGACACTTCTGACAATGCAAGCAGCTCCAAAAAACGTTGGCATCCAGCTGGCACCAGCATCTGCACAGCCCTCAAGACCCATGCATGCCGCCAAAAACTGACTCCCCACCAGGGTTTAAGGTTTTGCTTTCAGGTCAAAGTCTGGTTCCCCTATATACGACAGAATGAAGAGGGAACCCACGTTTTGAGACACCAGCGCATGGGTTCTTAAGTACTTAGACCAGGCGGCACTTTGTGCCTTGAAATGGTTTTCTACCGCTGCATGCAGCTGGCGAGCAGCATCATCTGCCACGAGGCGTGCTTTGAGCCTAAGGCTTAGGCCGTCGGGCTTAGAGATCACAGGGGTTTCTGCCTGAGGGCGTAGGGATTTAGGGACTTGGAGGTAGGGATGCAAAGGTTTATGGATCAGGCTTTGGGCTGGTGAGTTGAGCGAGGTTTAGTGACTTCGCAGTGAGGGGTTGGTAATTACCGTTTTACATTGGTGCATAAGACTGTGGTGGGGTGGGTAGGCAGCTTGGCAGTCAGAGTAGTGAACACCACGATCTAGGGCTTGCAAGCCATCCATTGGTGAACAAAACAGACATGATGCAACGGCTGGACCAGAAGGGGTATAGTGGTGGCACACAATACACGAATAGCAAATCATTGATTGTGACCAGGATTCGACTGAAAAAGATCAAAGTCAATGCATGTGCCGTAATACCCCAACATGCCCCATCTTCACAGAGGCATCACACTGACCTGGAAGCAGAGCATTTGAGCTTCGCGCAGACCACGGGAACGGTTCTTAGCAAGCTCCCATCGCTGGGAGAGGTTGGCCAGCTGCTGGGCCAGTCGCTCCTCACGCGGATGGTAGGATCAGGCTGTATAGCAATTGTAGTCGTCATCATCTTCATCGCCGCCGGGGCGGTGGTGCTTGCCGCAGTGGTGGTGGCGACTACGGCGAGTAAGGTGGCCAGTACTGTTCCAGAATGGTGGAAAGAATAACGTGGCGACCACGAGCACCGTGGCGACTACAGTGGCAAATACGGTGGCGAGTACGGTAGAGTGCGGTGGCGGTGGTGGCAGCAGCAGTGGGTGCGATGGCCGTGTTGGCGACGGCAGTTGGCAGTAGCAGTAGTCGTTGTAGCGGGTAGGAACATGCATGATAGCCGCCGCCACCGTCGTCGTTTTTCGTTGTGACAGGAAATGAATTTGAGAAGCCTTGATGCGTTCTCTATTCCGAAATCAGCTCAATAAATCCCAAAATGGGCACCTGCAAAACTCCCAACAGCAGCAGGGCCATCAAGAAATTTGAGAACTGCCCCCTGGCGATCATTTGTTCCAACACTGGGGAAGCCATCCTGCTTTGACCACAGCTTGCGGTCAGCCTCCCAATCGATCTCCTGCAGATGCCACTGGCCCAGAGAAGTCTCCGTGCTTCCGAGAGAGTATTAGGAATCAGGCCGGCTTGAGTATGCGGTTTATTTCAGGTTTAGGACTTTTTTGCGAGGTTTAAGACTAGCAGCTAGGGTTTAGGTTCAAGGTCCATGCCTGTAAGAAAAAATGGAAAATCTCTAGAGAACACACATCCCTCGCACGCCGGGGCCTTGTACGAGATGTTTGAAGCTGGCTCAGAAGTGGTGGTTTCGGTGGTCTGAGTGCCCGCAGCACCTCGCAAAGGGCAAGTCAGGTGTGGCAGGTTCGAAGTAGGAGTTCTAGGAGGAGGCGGAAGAGTGGGTGTAGTGCTGCTGATAGACAAAAACAGCAGCGGCACGATGCTAATCGAAGGTGATAGTGGCAGCAGGCACTAAGATTTCAACATGTTGTTCAATGCAACAATGTCTGGGAACCGCAGATCTGAAGGAACGAAATATGTCTCCTGCCAACACCTGATGCCGTCCTACATGCCTGCATGCCTGCATGCCTCTGTCTGGACCTGATATCTTTCCTCGGAGCTGGGGCTTGGTACCTGTTGCTTGGTGGGGTTTTCAGGTCTGCTTTCTTATGGGTCTCGGCCTGCTCTCACGCCCCACTCGCCATCCTCATTGCGGACTGGCCATGACTCCTTCAAGGCTTGCTCCATGAACAAAAAAGAGCAACTTCATCTAGCTATCAACGACAAATTGTGTTCTGCGCTTCAAACCTATTTCGAGTCCTCGTGGACTTGCGGAGTTTTCGACGGACCGGTCGTCGTTGCTGGCGACCCCGTTTTCGATGGCGCTTGCTCAGGAAGCACGTCGTCCGCTGCAGCATCGGTAGCAGAATCCGGCTCATCGGTAACAGTCAAGTTGGGAAAGTTGCCTTCTGGTTCGGTACCATTTACTTGTACTGATGTTGACAGGGAGTGCTGCGTGGTGGTAATGGAGGAATGCATGGTGGTTGAGGTGTTCGCCCACACAGAAGTTGTTGTGTTTGCTGACACAGTTGCTGTGACAGTCGTCGATGCTGTGGTCGTAGTTGTTGCAGATGTCGATGTTGAAGACTTCGCAGTGGTTGTGGGTGTTGGGCTACTTGACAGCTCCGCGCTCGTGTTGGGTGCGCTGCCGAGATCGGGATCAGTAGCGAAGCTGTCTACATGTCCAGGCAGAGCACGAATCCTGGGATTGCAGGGACGCTTTCGAGTGGCTTGGCGGCCTTTCTGAAAGCCGTCGTACTCATCAGGGATCGCACGCTTTGAAGTCTCGCCCCTCTGAGCCAGAAGTCGCAGCTCTTGGCCTCCAGAAGTCGTGTCTCCGCTTGTGGTCTTCACGGACTGCGTGGACATATTCGACGACTCGACTGACCTGGCAGGTGCAGCATGCCTACAATTTAGGGAGAAGCACGAACGAAATGATAAGAACCGTGTCAGGCACCATACACGCAGAACAGGAGAGTTTTTCTGTCACACACAAATCAGGGTTGCCCGTATACTAGTACTCCACATTCGCAGGGTTCCCAAATGCCCCTGCTTCAAACAGCTGAAAAAAAGAACCAGAACTTGGACGCACTCTGCTGTGTCTCCGTGAATGCGGGCGCCTGTTGCCCGGGACACCTGAGACCAGCACTGTTTGCGACTGCATCTGCCTAAACTAGATCTTTTCGTATCCACCTTCTCGTTCTTTGATACTATCATGTGAAGATCACCTTCAACTGTCAACTGTCGTTGCCACTATGATCCGCAAAGGAAACAGACACTACTATCCAGTCAGTGCCTTCGCGAAGAACGCACTCATTTCTCAGTATCGCGTTGCAGTTAAAATCACTGGGCAGGCGATCCTCGAAACGGTCTCTGACTCCCGGGGGCTTGAGAACCCTGCTCCTTGTCGGGTACCTTCTCCTTCACCCGCAACCCCACCAAACGTCTGAAACTCAATCTCTAAAACTCCCACCCACACCCCTGCGCTAGCTGCTCCATAACTGAGCTCTCCACTGTCCTCCTGACGCTGGTGGACCTTTACCTAGGATTCACGCACAAAGCCATGCCTAGCCTCCTTTTAGCCTACACCCTAAAGCCCCGCCAGGCTTGAAGCCTGAACCCTACAAAGCCTAGAAACCCTAAGCCCCAACTTCAGCTAGCCACGCCATGTTCAAAAGAGCCCCAGGTGCATGCCGCGCATCGTTCAGATCCGTAAGGTCCTGAAGCACCTTCTCGTAGCTGCGCTCCTGGGGCATCAGGCTTGCGTACAGAAGTTCAGAAGTTTCTACACAACAGGGCGAAACAATTCCTGCTTTAACAAAAAATGCCCGCGTTGTTGACTATTTTGGGGGACCCTTCAAAGATTGGAGTTTAAGGCTTGGGCCCTGAAAGGTTCAGCGAGCAATGCATCGGCAGAGATTTCCAGTGCAGGCGCCTGGCCTCTTGCAGGACATCGTCTTTGACCTTCTCCTGCAAGCAGAGTTGTAGAACGAGTGCTAAACCAACATACCGGAGCCATAAATGGCCCCGCCCCACATCATGGAAGCTGCGGTATATTCGGGGTATATCAAAAAAGCATTTCCAGCCTCCAAGGCCCGCGTTGCGTTCAGTGCCCGCTCGCCCTGCATTGCCTCCTGACCCACGGGCGGAGGGGTTAACAGTGTGATAGAGTGGTCCTGGGCCCCGGTTTGTGTCCCCTAGCAATGTCATCCCAAGTTTCAGAAGATCCCAGAATGGCACCCATGTGTCAGGGAAAACACCCGTGTTGAAACCTAAGCAGCTGAATAGAACTAGAACACGATCTCCAGGTGATTCTACCATTCTCACATGGATAAGATAACGGGACTCAGTCACTAGTCATTCAGGTTGCCATATGTCATTCCTTCTACCATCGCAGAGCACTCTCAAACGTGGGCTACAACCCTCAAGGCTTCCAATTCCTATACTTGGTTGGAGCTGTCACAGCACTCATATCCATTGCTAGATGCCTCAATGGCTATAAAACACAGACTTCAAGAAGAAGAGTTTGCCAGGAGGTACTGCCGAACAAGTCGGCATGTTCTGACCGGCACCATCGGCTGTCGGCTGCCTCCTGGATCCTGTCCACGTGCACCCGCATTGTTTTGAGCAGCCTGCGACGTGTAGCATAAACGACCTCAAACAAAAAATCAGGATCCAATGCCTGGCAGGGCAACTTCAGTCAGGGCTGCTGGGTAACAACCGTCCATTCTCCATACTACATTCGTGCACAATGAAACAGGCGAGCCTCCGACACCACATCTCACTGGACTGCAAAATGGTAGATCATGGATCTACTTACAACGGGTTGCTCCAAAATCATGCTGGGCGGCCTACCGCTTTAAACGAGAGAGTCTCGAAATTTAGGACAACCAAAGTGAAGAAACGTACTCATCTTGTAAGCTTTTGGAGAAACATACTCAGGCAGAAGGGTGCAATATTCCCATGCCCGCTTCTAGTTGGTAATTCCCGAATGAATGACGCAAGTTGCAGCTGCTGCCAATCTTGCTGGAGCCTCTGTAGGTCCTCTTTCTCCGCCACAGCTCCTAGAACCTGATACCAGCTTGGGATTACAAGCATGGCGCTACCCTTACAGATCCTCAGGATGTGTTTTTCTGCTATTTGTTAGGTCTTCTTTGCTGAAACTTCTATAAGGCAGGCATTCTGTGGAGAGTTGCAGGAGAATCATAGCAGCCCTTAAGGATTTTACAAAGGATTTTTGAGAAACTCCTCGCGCCGTGCAGCTTGATTTGCGCTTAGTCAGAAGACAAGCCCTGAACGTGAACAGCTTGGGTTGGATGAAATGGGCCCCTGCATCACAACTTGGGCCCTGCCTTCAGGTACGTCTGAGCTATAGCGGGCTATGATACAGCGACGGTAACAATTTCTCTTGTCTTCACCATCCGGTCCAAGAATGGAGTCCTGTAGTCAGTATGAGCTCATGATGAAAATGCATTCGGAACCCTGGCAATGACTTTTGCTCTTCGGCCAGGCTATGGTAACCAAAGTTGGATAAAGACCATTTGGGTGATCCGGCGGCCCGTTTTTCTGAAAACCATCCTCATGTTGGAATGAACGAGGCAAGCCGCAAGTCAAGTCCATGATTGCGTGTTGGGGTTATGGGCTTAGGATTTAGGGCTACGGGTTTAGGATGCAGGGCTTAGGGTTAAGGCTTTAGGATTTAGGGTTTAAGTATTTCTTTACAAACCCTCGGACTTTGGATGTCTGCCGAAAGCGACCTCAGTAGACGTCACTGACCCTTCGTCAAGGCTTAATTTAGGGTTAAGGGTTTAAGATCCTGGGGTTAGGGTTAAGGGTTTAGGATTTAGGGTTTAGGGACATTGCTCTTGCCAGAACCGAGGAACCCTTCATTCAGATCATGGGCGTATGATTCTGCTTCACAATCTCACCAGCCAATCACCCAAACCAAAACCCTACAACCTCAAATCCTCAAATCCTCGACTTGCAGGTTCAAACCACAAAGACTAAAAACCCTAGAGGCCTCAAAGCTTCCCACAACAAAATCTCCAAAAACAAACTCTACCCTACTTGCTGACACGCCCAACATCGAATGCCCTCTTCCGACCTCGCGCCGAATCTGTTGCAGTCGGCGCCGCAACCGACGGCGCTCGCCACAGCTGTGGCCGCCGCCTTCGCGCCCGGGGTTCCGAGTTTAAGCTTTTGAGATTCAGGGTTGAGCTTTAGTATAATTAACCGGCTTCCGGGGGCTACAGTAGGGCGGGATCCTGCAGAGCGTTACCTCTGGAACATGGAAGCTTGGAATGTGATGACTATTGCTGTTGAGACGTCTGCAGGGTCAAGCTTCGCGATGACAACAAGAGGATTGGACAGTTTTGTCATCCTCCTGTCGCCTCACAAAAAAAGCCCCCAAAAACAACACCTATGATTCCAGCGAAAAAACAGACAAAGGGCATGTTCAGTGCGAGCAGTGCGGACACTGGCTGGGTCACCGGCTCCCTGCGTCACTCTGGTTCTCGAACTGCCTGGACAGTCTCCACTTTTTCTAGTCTGTCTTTGTTCGGAAACTGCGTTTCAGAGGATTGAGTTCCTGAAGAATACATCCGTGACCCTTACGTTAAGCTACTTTCAGCACTGCACCCCGGGCCTGACTGCATCCTCCAACGCGATCGTCCTGCAAAAGACGTGCCGTCTGTGTATGGGCAGGACTTGGACTGGGTGCGACATCTACCGTGTCCCCGACTTATGGAATTTACGCTGAAGACTATATGATCCGGGTAGACGTTGGGCGAATGTATCGGAGAGACTTCCTTGAACTTCACTTGAGTCTACACTATGCGACCTCGATTTCCGCCGTACTGAGTAGCTGTGAGAAGTGCGTACAGTGCTAGCATCAAGAACAGTGTGCCTCTTTTCCTGTTGCAGGTAATGGCTAATGATGGCCGGGGGCAGGAGCCCTCGCGCTAGTGCTTCTGGCCCAACTCATGCAAAGATGAGAAACCGACACGCAAGATGGGGCTCAAGTTGAGCCACTCTGAGATCATTTGGCACACAGCCCTCTCCAACCCGCTTGGAAGGGTATCGGAATGCACCACTAGAAAGTCCTGTTCCTCGCCAGAAGGACGTGCTCTAGAGCCTCCAAGACCTGGCAGAGGAATGGAACCCCGTACAGAATAACTGGATCAGGGCTTTGGGATCGATTTGTTGTTGGGAGCCATGGCGACACATGGCTACTTTCCTTGCATGGAATGCCGCACACACCATGGTCCTGTCTGATTGATGTTCGAGCATTCTCAAATGACATACTCCATGTTGAAAATTCACAAGCGCTTCTCAAACCTAAAAGTGTGGCCTTTCTCTTCCCCACGTAGCAATCACATGTGCTTGAGCGCATGGAGGAAAGCAATTAGCAAAAGCCTTTGCTCCCATCTAGGAAGTCGAAAAATCAGTCTTCTCTCATACACTCCCAGATATCTGGCACTCTATGCCTCGGAAAGCTTCGCCAGCAGGTGGTCAGTGGTACACTCCAGGCTTGCGGCCTACATCATCAGCATGAGAAGGAAGGGCGAGTTGTTTTCTACCTTCTAAAACCTCCGTTTTCAGAATCCTTGCTGTGCAAGAGTCCGGGTCCTATCTAGGCAAGTGTGCATTGCCACCAAGCCTTCCTTGGAAGCAGACAAGCATAGATCCTCTTAGGAGTCGGAAAGATGGGGAACTGGTAAATGTGATGTAATTCAGGTTGATGAGCTATCAGCCCGACTGTCATCTGTCATGACTTGTTGTCGTTGTCTGAGATACGGCTGTCCACAAGTAGATATTCCATCTACTTCGGAGAGACATTGAAGATTTCCAGGCCTCCTCCCGGATGTCCGACAGATTGTCAGTGCCGCTCGACACATTGGCTGAGACGTGACCCTGAGACACTAGGTGGTTGCGTTTGACTGAAGAAAATTTTGATGGAAGATAATCCTGTAGCTGGCGGTAGGTATGGTGGTACTGCCGCTGATAACAAACTTGGAAAGTAACGAGAATCATATTGATGGGTCGCAGTGAGAATCGCAACAAAAGAAAGCATCATCAGTAGCACTTCCATAGCCTATACTTTTTGAGCAGTTCTTCGCAGCTGTCCAGCGTATTTGCGTCGCGTGTATAGGCTGGATGAGGGCGGTACTCAGACGAATACGAATACTAGTCAGCAAAATTATCACGGATCATCATCAGCATAATCATCATGCGAGCTCATAAAACTGAAACGGTTTGCCCAAACATGGGTCAAAGACTACTCTGAAGGCAGCCCAGTTTGGGGGCCAAAAACCTTGGGCTTTAAAAACACACCGCCCTACAAAAGAGCAGGCTGTATGTCTAAGGTGTAGTTTGAATTCACTCGTGTTCCTTAATCTGACAATTTGGTTTTCCATTACTGTGTATGAAGGGGGGCCTTACTAATCAAGAGCAAGGATTAATGATGAAACGCACAAGTACATAGAAAATGCTACCAGCAAGTTACGACAACAATACCGGTAGCGTTCTGATTCTAGATATGCAACAAGAATTTGTGTGCCATTTCCCGCCCTCCAGGCCAACAGGCACATCTCAACAAATCCTCTTCACTGTTGACGCATCACTTCATCACAGCGCACCTTGAGACTAGTACCAGTACCAGAAGCTGAACCCCCATTGAACATTCTGTTTGATGGCAAAGCCAAGTAAAGACAAAATGGCCTGGAAAAGACGGCATCATACTCCCCATCATGCTTCTGAAAACTCATGGCCTTTTTTCAAGTGATCACAGCATTACCACTGACTGATAGTGCGACTCCAAGGCGAATGGAGGCCGCGGCCTTCAGGTCTTCCAGCTGAGTCTCCAAAAGGCGAAGGACCGACAAGGGGCCTGCTGAGGTTAAAGTAGAAAAAACTGAAGGTTTTGAACTTGGGCTGGGGCATCTCTTGGCAGAAAATTGCAGAAGAGTTCTGAGGAGAAAATGTTCGCATTCGTTCAAGGATTGCGCGGGTTTTGCCCCTGCTCCCCCAAACAGGAGCTCACAATTCCAATACCANNCCCCCCCCCCCCCCCGCATCTATGCATGGCAGATTTCGCTTTCAACTTTGATCTGTACTGGAGCTCAGATTAGGTTCGTCCGTCAGGACCCAGGCAACACTGCGACCAACTTGGGCTGGAGTATTTGAAGTCAATCCACCACGCAGTCTTGACTGGAATCGTTCCGCCATGCAACTGGACTAGGTGGTGTAATAACTTACTAGTTGAAGCAACTCTCAGGAACGTAGCCTGAAATGATACAAACATGCTAGTTGCAATTCCATCAGCACCCCCAAACCCTTGTATTCTGCTAGGCCTTCCAGCCATGCTGAAAGCCCATCATCTGAACTGCTACAGGGTTACGGTAAGAGGCTCTCTTTCCACGTAGTGACACCGCGCATGCTTTCAGTCCACCTCATGGTTGAAGCTTCTTGCTAAGAGGTTCATTGTAGGCACATGAATGTCGAGTATAGCCGCCGCTGTCACTCTCATATACTAACTTGAAACTGCCCGCGAAGAACGCGCCTGAAATCTTTGCCAGGCCGGAGCTTTCAGCAACTTGCCTGGCCTTCCATCAAAAGCTCAGCGCTGAGAATGAATCTGGTTTAGAGGTTCCAAAACGAACCAGCTACAGCATAGGGTACTTACCGGGGAATTTCTTGGGCCTCTCAGGGCTCTGAAGAAGGTCAAACTCCAACACGCACCCGGTTGTCGTTCCCTGCAACCGCACTACGGCAGGCATCCATAGAAGCGTAATGGCTTGGGATTGGTTGTCTTTTTGTCGAATATAACAACTATAAACATATGCAACCGTAGTTGCAACGTGGGGAGCTGCTTCTACACGCTTTTCTGACCCCTCCCCGTGAATGTTGGCCACGTGCCTGGCTTCGAACCTCGCGCACAAGCGCCTGTTCGGTGAGGTGAAGCCGTAGAGCATCCTCCTTTGATGTGAGGACGACTACTCTTGTTGTTGTCTTGGAAAGTTGAGACTTTAGGGAATCGTGCCGGGGATGAAGTCTATACGATTTGGCATCGGACCAGTACTGGGACCTCATTCGCTACTCAGCACCAGGACTAAGACGGACATCGACGACACAGAGGCCAGCTTACTGGACTTCAGCACCAGAAGCACCACCAGAGCTCTTGAATCCCGATTTGATTCATCAACTTAGGGTCCCCTATGCCTCCATAGCTCGGTCGGGTTGTAACCACGGTTGAAGCGAATGCTAGAGCCACGACAAGATTTTGTGGGAACCACGGTGTACAAATGTCCAGGTGACTTTGGAAAGCGCCAAAATATGCCAAAATTCTTTTGCGCCCGCCCAGACTTCCCAGAGTGGGATGTGGCTGGACACGTGCGTGTGCGCCGGATGTTGATCTTACGCGTTTGCAGCCAAAATGGACCGCCCGTGCCCAGTGCCTCTGTGTGTGAGTGTAGGGGTTGAGGGTTGTGATCTTGCCTGCGTGATCTTCATAAGACACAAAGCAACGATGCTGGCCACAGACAGGCAAGACCTTCGCGAGCCACATTTGCATGGTTTTCATAAGCCTAAAGAGCTGAGACAGCGGCTCCTGGATTCGAATGGCATACTTTATGCCGCATTTACATAAGAACCAGATGGCACTTGTCGTCCATTTAGACCTTGTTGTTTACACATGGGACAACAGGCCTGGCTTCTCGCAACGTTCTGTGTGGTTCGGGCACCGAAGTCAAAGTTCGTCACTATTCTAAGAGCTCCGGCAGGGATCCCACGTCATCCCACAGACCAAACATGTTCTGGCCTCCGTCTGCTGCGCTTGGCCCGCCGCCAGCAGCAGCCACAGCAAGAGGCCCTCCAGTTTGGGCTGAAGAAGTCCCGTTTGGAACTGAAAGAGCTGTATAGCTCATACACACGGCTTTGCTGGATGATACGAATTGTGCATGCAGGGTATGCTAGCTTTGTTCAACAGGACCTGCAGAGAGGCACTGCGGAGAGAGAGCGAGAGAGAGATAGGGAGAGAGAAATTTCTTTCTCAAAATGTCAGTAAGGAATAGCAACGTTTTTGTCAACATCATGGCTGGAACCTTGCCATGATTCCACATGTTGAACTGTTTCTCCGAAGCAAAGGTCTGGAAACGCACCGGCTTCAGGATCTCTGCGTTGCACTTGGCACTGCTGATGACGGACTCAACCCGGCATTGTCTATAGGGAAGAAAATTACATCATTCCTGTGGTTAGGATACTTAGACAAGGATTACTTCAAGTCCCTCCAGATTTAGAGCGTAGGAATCCCGAAGCAAGGATGCAAACTGCTCGAGGTGCATACGGGACCGTAAATTGGAAAAACTCTTCACTCATCACATGAAACTAAGAAACTCCCTAATGCCTGCATCCTGACGCATGGCAGGCTGCTGCCAGCCTCTTTCCACATCACGCGTGGGCGAGCCGCTGCCTGATATCACATCATCAAGGAGGTTCTCGAAGTAGAGCCCCGTTTTAGCGCACTCCGAAACATGTCTATGATTTGAATAAAACCCGCAAACTTTACTGTTATAGTCATGCGGTACGATTTGGGCACCAAAGCATGAATTGTAAGAGGAAGGGAGCAAGCTTTGCAGTCGGAAGTTTCTTCAAGTTGAACACTGTTTTGAATCCTCAGGCGGAGGAGAGTCGGCATCCGTCAGTTCCGGACTTTAGCACTAAACCTTGCTGCCTCTGAAAGTCCCCGAGGATCCACACAATACCACTACTCAATTCAGGGTTGCACTGTCTGGGCCCCCCGCCAACGAGGGCCACAAGCCGCAGGCATGGGCTCTCGCTGCAATCTACAAAAGCATTCAAAAATCGTCATGTTGGCTGTGTCGGGTTAAAGTCCCTCAATCAAAGGAGCCCTAAAGAGAAGTCCGAACTTTCAGAAGGGGCTAAGGCCGGAAACATACATGGCCTCGCAGGCTGATTGGAGTTGGGTTGAGAGAGGATGCGGTGTAGCGCTGCATGCGCAGCTCCTGTAATTCAACTGGCAAAGGACTTTCTTGAAAGTCATACGCATCAATCACAGACTTGTACAACATCTTACCCTACTTACTGTCCCAGGCATCATGCATGTTGAGGTCTTGCAGGCAAGGGGTTCCGCCTGCACCTGGAGCCAAGCACCACGGAACCTAAACTTCGCAGGATCATTCACTACAGCCTCTTGGTTGTCGAACTCCTGTGGAAAAAGCCGACACTACGGACTCTCCAAATGAAAAACTTACAAACTGAACGTACATGAGATTGTCTTCTGCATGGCACTTGTAATTACCCAGGAGGCCATGCTCATGGTCCCTTCATGGCTATGCGCGGAAGCATCGGACCTCTTTGAATGCGCTCGTGCACTTTGCAACATGCCAGTGAATCGATAAGAGAAGCATTAAGCTGCTGGCTTTTGAACAAGCTCAGGGTCTACGGAAAAACAGGCGGGCTCTGGCTGTCACTTCTGCATAGGGCCTTGTCCTGAACCTACTTGCTGAAGGCGAGAGAACCTCCAACAGGCTGTATGAAAAGGAGTGGACAGAGCCTTTGCTCACCTCAAACCCCGGTTTTCGGGGTGTCCATTAGCGGTGCTGACTGATCTGACTGAAACGTGTCTGCGGGAGTGCCCATGTAACCTCTCCATCATCAGACTGTGCTTAACAAACATTCAGGCAGCCAAGAGGGTACTATGCCCACATAAGGAATTTGAGCTAATCATTGCATATCATTGCATATTCATGCTACTTCACTGGACGGCATTCCCCCAGTCACCTTTCAAAACCCGGTGCCAGTTCCAGGAGGCCGATCAAAGGGCCTCAGCTGCAATCTCCTCATTCGTCCTAGATAATCGAGAAGAACAGGGTCCCCGTCATAGAGCCCCGAATAAGGGGCCCAGAGCCCAGAGAAACTCACCAAGACAGCGCTGTTGCAAGGATCATGTTGAGAAACTTCTACATCAAAAAGGATTGCAGGGCTGGGTCAAGCCAAGGGGCGCCCGTTAAGTCGACCTCCTCCTGCAACAAGGGGCTGTGGGTTCAATTTAAAGTTGAGGTTTAGGGCTCAACCTGTGAGTTTAGGGTTTGAGGTTTTAAGTTAAGGGCTTTGCGTTCAGGTACCACTGGAAGTTGTGGGCTTGGAAATGACTGATGTTTCGGCTTGTACGCACGACTATTGGGCTTCTTCTGCAGCCATTGCGATGAGATTTTGCAGACTTGGGAACCAAAAAGAAAACTTCCAAGCGGGTGCATTGTTTGAAGAGTTGGAGCCCCGCTCATGTATACAAAATATCCGGAAACCGAAGAAAGCTCTCATCACTTGCGACGCCCACAACCCTTCAGTACTTGACAGCTCCTCGGACATTGTCTCGTGGGAGCTGCTGGCCTGCTGGGTGAAATTGATTGCCGCCAGACGTTGTCCCAAACTTGTTCTGAGAAACCTCAAGTTGTGTCTCTTACCGTACGCTGACATGAACCAGACTCCAAGAATCGTAGTGTCAATTGGTGCTGTAGAGGTCTAAATGCAGCAAATGCTTGATAAGCTTCCTACATGATCCCCAAACTCAAGAAGCAGTGCTCATTGCAAAGATCCGGCCCGTTGTTCTGACCCTTCATTATGAGACTGAGGTCCATAAAAGCAACTCCAGGAGCAGTGCTTTATAACAGGAGCTGTGTCACAACTATCGGTATTGGAGCAGGGGCGTATGCTTAAACTTACACGAAATAAGGAAACCCCCAAGATGACCACGTGAGTAAAACCTGTCGGCAGCGCTGCTTCCTCGCGCAAGGCCTGACGAACCACGGGCCTGAGTGGATTTTCTGATGTATGGGTAGTGACATCATTGAATAAAGGAGCGGCTTGTGACAGCTGAATGTAGGTAACAACAGCTCATATGGCACAACAGCGACAAGAAAAATATCATTCCAGAATGATTAGGCCAATATTTTGGCCTCTAATAGTCATCATGATGTTGCAGAGTAGCAATCAGATGAGGTTTCATGGCGCTGGAACCAAGGAAAATCAGCAAGACGGCAGGGCCTTTATTCAGGAAAAATGGCACGCCTAGCTTGTGCGTGACTGGTTTAGAAGCAGCTACAGAGGTTTCTAGCCGGAGCACAAGCTCAAGCATTAGGAATTTCATCCTCGCAACCTACAGTATTACTATGACCGCTGCTACTACTCATAATACTGCTGCCACTGCTGCTGCTAACCTCTGCTATTCCTCCACCTACGATTAGTCCGCGACGACCAGGAATCTGTTATCACGGCTTCGGTACGATTTTTGATGTCCAGCTTCGAGGTTTTCGTTGCCAAGCAGAAGATGTATGACTTACGGATTCAAATGGTCCGGACTGCAGAAAACTATCTAAAGAAAGCCATCGCACCTCAGCTTCAAGTCCCAGCATTGGGAAAAAATAGCAACCCCCATCTGAGCCAACGACCTGTCGACGTCGTTGTCACTTGTCATGTCAACCTGTTTGTTTGCACTGTGGATTTTGGGACTACCAACAGACAAAAAGAAGAAGCCCAGCACAAAGAGGATCCTTGAGGGGTCAGCCGTATCGTTTGAATGATGAGAAGAATGCAAGGCGGACCAAGAAACAGCTATCACAAGTATGCAGCGCTCTACTCCCCTCCGATTGGTTTACCCCCAAGTCACGGAGTTCCGACTAGATGTAGCCCTAGAAGCCACCAAAAGGCGCCTCGAGTTGTCAAAACTGTCATGTTTCTGTGTATGTTTCAAGCGGTGGCAGTGCTTGCGGAAGACGCAAACGGCAAAGCGCTCCATGCAGGGGAAGCTCCATATCGAGAACGAGGGGCGCTCAGGACTATCATGTACATACTATGGGCAGATTCTGCCACCCTGCATTCTGAACCCCATAAAGCCAATATGCACGCGATGTTCCTCTTACTCTAGAGCCTCCAGATCAGCTGGCGCGGTCGCCTGTCTTGTGTTTCGCATTCGCTGCACCTGCACCCAGAAGTGCACTAGTTGCAGCTGATATGAACCAAATCATCAGACCCAACATGATGAGAACGTTACAAGCGTCAGATACATGGGGCAACGTGATCATCACGCACTTGCACCATGATCGTGCTTTGAAGATAAGAGGATGAAACACTCTAACCTAGCACTATCTAGCACTACACATACTCCCACGTCCATGATGCAGGCATCTGCCATGGCTGGCTGACATCTTGCGGGATTCTGAAACCATCTGCAGTAAACATGCCTAGGGCAAAAAACCATGGCAGCTCATACAGAATTCCGGGCCCTAAATTCCGGCTATGGCTATATGTCCTGTGCAAGACAGACATGTCGGGCAGAAAAGTCATTATCAGTTGCGCACTTCCTCAGCGATATGGAGGGAAAGCATTACATGCACTGAGGCGATGGCCAAAGATTGCCTTGCTCCAGCCAGGAAGGAAAGGTTGGAGTCGGAAAAAGAAACCCTGAATGACTTCACATTACTGCTTCTCAGGATTTGGGGTGTAATCAAAGTCATACAGGCACTGTACGGCTTTCAGTCTTGATCTCTGGATGTCGCATCGCATCTTGCAAGAGGTGAAGAATCAAGTTCAGAAGCTCCATGGCAAGTCACACAACAGATGGCATGAAAACTTGTCAGAAAGATTTCGCAGGCTAGCTGCACATCTGGATCCATCGTCGAAATCCGGGATGTGCCTCCTTCGAATGGGGTCATATGTGACACGTTGCAGGTCTGGCGTATGTCAGCTCATGAAAAAGATGATGACAAATCACATGCCGAATAGCCAAAATGGTGCTGATACCTATACACTGGCAACAGCGGCACAAAGAGCAGCAGGAGCAGCAGCAGCCCTACCTAGTATAAATTGTTGTGGTGGTGGCGCTGGAGGGAGTAGCGGGGCACTGGTTTTGAGGTCATTGCCGTTGCCCTCAAAGTCTTAGCTCTATCAGTAGTAGTTGCCGTTCCCCAGTTCCCAAAACAGCTCCAGACTACAAATGTTGGATATGGTGCTACAAGGGAAGCAGGGAAGGGCAGGAAGGGACGAAGGGGGAAGGGAGGATAATTTCCTACCGCGAGACACCACGAAAACAGGCTTCCCAGAGCTGTTCCCTGTTTACCCTACGATCAGCGGCAACCTAGAAGACAGAAGGAAAGCAAGTTCGAGTCACAAGCGATACCTTAGAGAGAATGCTTTTGTCCTAATGCTTAATTACATTTCAACTAATCAGTTTCCAAGGCATGTCTCTGCGTCCACTAGGATTCAAGGCTTCCATTTCCGCAATCGGCACCGACTGTTGCTTGGCAAAATTGAAGAAAACTAATGACAATTCCACGCTTACGGCTTCAGAGTCACGGAAGTGCATAGTGGCAATTCCACACTCCTGTGATACTCCTGGCACGCCGATCGCGCACCGGGGAAGTCTCCTCCAGCGCTGTGCAATGAAGGGACTACGGCTTCGTGCTTCATAGGGTTTCTAGTTTTGGGGTCTGGGTTTAGGAGTCAGACCTTGGGCATTGGGATTTAATCAGGGCAGCGGCTTCTGCTGTTGGACGTCGTGGTGAACATCATGCAAGTGCTATCATGTTTATGCTCATTACTCTTGTGTGTACTTTGATGTGGGCCGTCAGTAGAGGAGAGTTTCATTACTACAACTGACACAACTGCAAGCTGCTATCACCTTCTGCATCACTACGAAATACAACACCTGTAGCTGTGCAGTGCTTCTTTGATGGTTCACTCCAGAAAGACACTCATTACATAACACCATCATAAGGCAAACGTGTTATTGCTAAATGACTCTTTGCAAAATACTACTCAGCCAATCTGAGGCTGTCCTGGGAGAGCAAGATGTCCTGAGAGGGGCTTCGAGATCGCTCCTTGGCCTGCGCCATGTGAGATGAAAAGGTGGGGTGATTTCAGACAGGTTTGGGGGGTTAAGGGGTTGAGGCATGATATTTCTTTGATGGTCCACGCAAGGGACACGCTGGATGTACACCCGCCAAATGTACCCTCACCAAGAGTCCCCACCCTAATTGATGACTGTTGGAGTATTGGAAAAGCTAACAAAGCGAGTGAGGCCGCCTTGTAGGACAAGCCTCTTGAGGCGTGGTTCGGGTAGGGTTCTTGCAATTTGAGATCCACAGCGCAAGTGCGTTCACAGCTCAGTCACAGAGTCCTCGTATACAGCGCTTATCTGGCATCCAGCCCCGGGAATGGGAAGCCTGTAATAGCACCAAAAAGAGCCCGTTGAACAGCCAAACGTAGGGCTTGACCGACATGCAAATTCTCCGCCTCAAGTTCCTGCTGCAGGAGGCGGCCAGAGTTCTGCTCCTCCTTGCAAGCTTGCTGCTGGTAGTTGGGTTGGGGGCAAGCTGGGTTCGGGTAGTGTGGGATGGAGTGAACTGATGTGGGGTGGGGTAGGTGCACAGCATGCGGCTTCGTTAGAATGTTAGAATGAGGCTATTGAGTTCTGAAAGGTGTGGTAATATCATCATGACATGAAGTGTCCAGTTTTGGGTCCCTTTCATGGAGGATCCCCATTCTGAACGATCATCATGCTTCCATGGGGTTCACAGTGCTGATTCAGTCCCTCCAGTGTTCATCTCAATTAAGAAGCACAAGCACACTTCTGCGAGCAGGGTTGCAGACTAGACCTCTACCACCTATACAAGCCGTCAGTACGCTCGTCGTCAGCTTTCAATCCATCACGTTGCAACACCCAGCTGATGTTTTCCCAAAACCTCGGGAGTCTATACTTCAAGGAGAGCAAGGTCAGAAGTTAGCAATCGACTTTGATTTCGAGGAACAAGCTGACACGGCCATCCGACCTCTTGCACACAAGCTACACTCCACAGAAAGAACAATACGCTGGATGGAGGAAATCTTGCAGCACCCACAACCCCCAAGTACCAAGTCACCATCATTGGGGCTATATCAGGTGGTACAAAATATTCTCCTTCCACAATAAGCCAGAAAATCTAAAGCTTGAAAAGTGGTCTCCATTTTCCTTTCCATTATCCTTATATCACCCAAGAAAAGCCAATATGACCACCGCCGCAAACAACCCCCATATTCCGCCATTCCCGCCTGTAGGGCAGCTCGCAGACCTTGGCTTATGGTCTCTGTGGAGACCCCAGGGCCCAATCAAAAAAAAAATGTCATGCGATGAGTAGGGATATATAATGTTATATGGAGAATCAAATGGAAAAAATGATGGAAATCACAAAGTATGGTGTTATTTGGTTAAGGGTCTAGGGTTCTACAACTACCTGGTACCCTCCAAGTAGAAGAAGTGCTTTGAAGGGGTCCTCCAGCCATGGGGTCCAGAATCTCCCCAGTCCATAACTTACTTGAACGCATGCATCGATACATGTTATAAGGATGCCTAATGGAGCATTCTTGCTCTCCGCTCAGTCCCGTTCGGTTGTGGGTCACAGGGTCGTTGGGCCTACTTCTAAACAAAACTCCCCAAAACTTGCCATCTCGTCAGAAGAAAAGCCCAGACAGCTTTCAAGTCCAGTGTAGGTCCTTTGAGGAGGCTGCCATCTAAAGCAAAACTTATTGCCTCGTGTATTTGGATTCGTGGCATCCCTCCTGAACTGCAACCCAACGTATACCCCCCTATATGATACTGGTACAGTTTTGGACTTCTCCAAATTCTATGTCGCATTCAAAAGCCCGCGTAAACCATGTAAATCAACCCTTCAACCTGGGTCCGAGGCTGCTCTCTGCGGTGCGACGTTCACGCAAGGAGGTCCTTCTAAGCGACAGAGAACCAGGAACCCGAGCCTTCTCTTGTGAGGTAGCAGTAGAATAGGACTGGCTTTCGTAGTAGAGATCTTCATGATTGCAGCAGCAGACGTATCTGGTGTTGCTGCAAGAATAGTGGTTGTAGCAGTAATACTGGCAGCAGCAGGAGCAAATCAATGTTTCGTTGCACAGGAGGCACCCGACACCAGGGACTTAGGGGAGAAGCGCGTGGAATGCATAGTATGAGCGACCACTCTGGTGGAAATACATATTATAGTGTTGCGGCGCTTCCGTAGAGACGCAGCCAAAGATTGCCTAGTACTTCCACCGCAGACTGTACTCACAAGCAGCTTGCACAAAGATGGGCCCTGCACCGCAAATGCTCCACGTCAGACTTGAACATGTCGCGCTCTTTTTCGAGCGTGGCCTGAGTGCCACCTACAAATGGCATGACACATAAGGGAGCAGCACAGGGGCATGAGTCTAGTTCAAGCAATGCTGACATGTAGAAGTCATGCTTGCATGCTGGTTGCGGTAGCGCGAGCGATAGCAATGAGATGCTATGAAATTCTACTGCTATGCAGCTACTGCTACTACTACTGCTGCTGCTACATAAGAGTAGGAGTCGGAGTAGTAGCAGTAGCAGTAGCA
>CAJNIZ010012947.1:55557-86370 GCA_905231905.1 Symbiodinium pilosum
AGTAGTAGTAGTAGTAGTAGTACTCCTCCTCCTCCTACTCCTACTCCTACTCCTACTCCTCCTCCTGCTGCTGCTGACTACTACAACTACTAAGACGACGACTGCTGCTACCCCGCCGCGGTGGCTGCTGCAACTACTGCTCCCACTGCTGCTAGCACAAAGAACTCGGCACTGGTGAATATTGGGAGCTGGCAATGCGCTCTTCTGCTTGCTGCAACTGAGCTTTTGCCTGTTCGCGGGGCCGATTGGATTTCGAAGTACTTTGAAGCAACCTGTGGAAATGGGGATTGCTGGATTGCAACTGGAAAGAAAGGGTGCCTTGGGGCAATGTTACACTCCCGTCCGACCGGAACGATTCTCTCACGCTCCTTGGATGTGGGAAACTACGAAGGCAAGAACTCCCCAAGAGGAAAGTGTAGAGTGGTAAAAGTGGCTTCTACGAAATCCCTGCAGCTGCCTGTGTAACAGTCTGCTAATCGTCCTTGTTGGGGCCATGCTTATTCCAAAGACAGCTAACTTGCAGCGGGTGCATGTGCGGATGCTTGCACTAGACAGCGAAGTTTCCAACATGCTATCGGATGTGAGATAGCCCGACACGAAGCACCTTTCACAAACTCGAGGTTGCAAAAGCATGGCACCTGCTCCAACGACTTGTGAGCTGTGGCGTTCACGTCAGCCTGCTTCCTTGCCTGTGACAGCAGCCATCGGGAAGTTTGTGGAAGGCTCACATTCCACATCAGAATACGGCCCTCATGCATACAGTACGAGTTAGAGAAATCGTTCTTGTAACCAGCTCAGTTCAGTCAGGGGTATGCAAAGTTGGCAGGCGCATCTAGTGCACAAGTAGAGAACAAGCTCATCGGAAGCATGAGCGGCTGAACATCATCAGGTCGCAAACCCAGCAAGAACGCTGACAGGCATGAAGCATAAAGTAGTTCAGGCATAGCCCCTGCAGCTGTGTGCCTCTTGAAGCTGGATGCGCAATGACCCCCGGTCCTTGCAGGAAATGGCATACGGATTTCATCCAAGATCTATCACGGCTCTCAACGGTTTATGTCCTCCCGTGCTGATCACGCCTATACCGAATTTGTCAAATCGTCTGCTGCAGGCTTTAACCTACTTGTAACTGCTTGGTGTAGCCGGTCCCCCTGCGAGCTGTTTTGGTGGAGCTATTTGGCTTGACCTGAGCAGGAAACAAGCGTGAAACAGTGTGAATCTAGACACGCGGGATTGTGTGTATTTCAATCTCTTGCGCGTCGCGGAGTCGCCGCCTCTCCTCTTCCACCCTTCTTCGTGACAAGAATGAAGTTGCCAGCACGGTGGTGATGACAAGCACCACAACCACAGACCAGAAAGGGAAAGTGCGATCGTCCTCTGCCTGTAATGGTGCAGATGCTGCAGCTGATGTGGTCGTGGCTGCAACCGTTGTGGTGGTAGTTGTGCTGACTTTGGTGGTTGCAGATGTGGTTGGTGTTGTTGTGGTGGTTGTCTCGGTGGTGGTTGTGGTTGCCGTGGACTGAGTCGAAGTTGTTGTTGTTTCGCTGGCCGAATCAGCCGCATCAGCGGCAGTTGTCGCGGTAGCAGCGGCAGAAGTAGTACTTGTTTCGGTGGTGGTCTTGTTTTCAGAGGTGGCGCCCGTGGCTGCAGCATCACCAGCGGTGGTGGTACGCGTAGTCATGGTAGCAACTCCCACAGCAGGGAACTCTCCTTTCATGGCGTTGATTGTTGGCGGCTGTGGCGCGGACGCTGGTGGACCTGACCTCTCAGCGTTGATATCGAGGCCCAGGCAGCTGCCCTCTAGAATCCGATACGTCCCTGCGCATGTGGTGTTGTCCGCGATCAATCGTGATTCCAATACTGAGAGCGCCTTGTCCGAGTCGGAAATAGTCGCGCTGAAGGCATAGAATGCGATGTAAACATTGCATTTCTGCGCAAAGCTGTTTCCACTGCAGGGCAAGGAGAGGTCGCCACTGCAAGCGTTGGGAAACTCCCCGAAAGGCTTGCTGCACGTCATCTTGAAAGCAGCAACCTGCTGGCAAAGGAGCGGTGGCAAAGACTGATCTGGACCTTCCACTGAGCAAACCTCCTTGGATGGCATAGCAAGTACTGGATAGTACTGCTTTTCTGGATCTTCTCCTGGCAACTCCTCCAACGAGTATCGATCTGCGAAGCAATCATTGAAGCACTTCACCGCTAAACTGCTGATCTCTGTTCCAGCCTCCCAGGATTCTGGTGTGCAACGTTCTACAGTCTCCCCTGCTCGCTGCATCTGGCACATTCCTTCTGCCGTGACAGGTTTCACGACCCCTACTAGGACCAGGACCAGGACCAATCCAGGCCTTGAAAGAAGCATGACGCGGAGCTGACGCTTGCCTTGGAATCTACAAACCTGGTTCAAGCCTCAGCAACAGCACATACCCCAAAACCCTACTATGATAACACTCACGAAAAAGAACCCCTACAGTTGTAGCAAGGCCGCAGGAATAACCAGGAGGATGTGTGGGCGTGGGGCTGCGCATGAAGGGAAAGCTAGAACAGGGCTACATCCAAGGGATTCCAAGGGGCACACACAACCATTCCGTGCAGGAGCCTACGCAACAAAAACCTAGATCCCTTTGTCCCAGCTCACGCTGTACACAACTTGTCACGCTGAAAGCAACGGCTGGGGCATGGGTCATATTCGGGGCCCAAACTCCTAACCCTAGATAGTTCTCAAACCTGGGATCCTATGCACACCTGCTCAACTTTGTCGTCGTGTTAGGGACCGCGGGGGAACCCCTAGAGTATCCCCCATGTAAAACCCAATCAAACCTTATCCCAAGATTCTGGCAAAACAACAGGTGGCTCGCACTGCGAGGAGCTGCTATGAATCGCAGTCTTGCACCACTCAGACAAACATTATTAAGTCATAGTGGGTTGCATCATGTAGCTCCTTTCAGCGCTCGAAATTCAAAGCTGGGCATCAAGAACCCAACGGTGCTTTTAGCTGGAAGTCACATGTCACCACACTGGCTGCGCGCATACATCAGGCTGATGACCGAGGTATGATCCCTAAGCCCTATACATCGCCAAGGGATCCCTCGAAAGAACATTCTATAGCAGCTCTCATGCATTTATTTCCTCTGTGCCATTTGACAGCCAAAGAAGGCCGCGGGATTTTTCAGTAGCCCGGCAGCGAACCCTTAAAGAAAGACTACCTTTCACGATCATGTGGCTGGCATGGTTTCCTGGCTTTCGGGATTGAGATTGTCAGGTTCCCCTTGTTATGCAACCCTAGCATTCCTGCTCCACGCTTCGGAACATGGACTCGCGCTCTTCCAGTTGGTTCTTGATGGCGTCGCGCTCCTCTCCCGGGATTGCAGGAAACTATTCCTCCATAGTATTGCGTAACGTCACCACATCATGTTACTAACTGACAGCTGAAGCGACCGTCTATCACGTGAGTGACAATCAATATGCATTACATCGGCCCTGAACATGAGATATTACCAGTGCCCATGTTGTGTTGCGGTTTGGGGTCAGGGTTCGAGGGTTTCAGGCTGAGGCCCTGGCCGAAGCCAAGTCCACCTGCTGAAGGCGATGCTTTCGGCGCTCCTGGTGTTTGAACCCTTCTCCCAAGGGTTGGGGCTTGGGTTGAGGGAGAATGGTCTTTAGGATTTACGGGGTATGGAGGTTCAGGGTTTACGTGCGCATCCCTTCCCACGCCTGCTAAATCCATGCTTCATAGTAAAACGGAAGTCTTAGATTAAGCTGCAAGTGGCTGGGGATGAGCTCTAGAAGACTCCCCAGCAACTTTCTGCTGCGGCATCTTTACATTCGTTTGAGTTCTTGAGGGCCCCTTGACAACCAGCCCCTAACGCGGCGCGGCACGCTCTAAGACTCTTAGACCTGCCATTCCACTGGTCCACGAGCCCAGCAGTTCATATGAGAGGTACTTTCCCTCTCCACATGGCAAGCACCTGGATCTTCAAGCTGAACCCCATAAGCCTCACAGAAGTAGATACAAGATGATACACATAGCTCATGCGGAGATCTTCCAGTACCATCTGGGACCACCTTCTAAAATCAACCTGACATGATCTTCAAAGAAAGCTCCCAGTGCGGCCTGTAGACCGTGCCTACATCTTCAAACTGCTTAGAGCGTTCCTTCATGGTAAGTCTGAATACTGAAAGAGCTTGTCCGGCCTCTTCCATTGCCTGCCGAGACTGCATCTTCTCCTGCTTGCGCAAACACTCTCCCATCGAAAGGAGTCCCGAGGGCTGGCTTCGGGTCGTTTAGTTTCTGGGCTCCAAGAAGCTGTCGAGAGGATAAGCTGAAAAGCTCAGGGGCAGCGGGTCCGCCCGGCGGGGTGAGATCTGGAAATCTTCAAAACATTGGAAAATGCTGGGATCGCACTCTGCATCACAAAGGGGCAATAGTGCCAGATTTCTTCATCACTGAAGTGAAAGCCAAAATCAATTCCTCGTCCCTGCGGGCCCTCAAATCCTCTTTCTTTCTCGACCCACAGGCCTCGAACGTGCATCCAACCTCTGAGATCCAATAAAACACAAGCACAATCTTTTCTGCAACTCTGGAGGCCTCCTGCACGGATCTCTGGGCTGACGACAACTCCTGGCCATCCAAGATCTCACAGTTGATAGGATAATCAAGGAGGATATTGAGGAACTGAAGCGTACGGCAAATGAGTAGTGTTGTTGGTGGTTGAGCGAAGCAGGGTAACATTGTGCTTGTACAACACCATATCCAAAACGAGGATTCGTGCATGTGCCGAGCGCTTCCCCAGCCTTATGCCAGAAGACACTCTACACCAGTACAACATGCAAGGTCAGTTCCTGAGCAGCACCATCGCAACCTTGCCACCAAAAACACATGTCAACAGGAGCTTGAATTGCAACTTACTTCTTAGAGACGACTACAGTGTATTCTGAACCCCAGTTTTCGGAGAACCTCCCATCCAGTCTGCGCAATAAGCCCCTGAGCCCAGCACGTCTTCCAGCCGCTTTAGGTTCTCGCGAAGCCGGGTCTCCTTTGATTTCAGTGCTGTGGCTCTAGAGTCGGAATGAGGTTATATAGAGATATGTAGGGATCATGTAAGGATTATATAGACAAATAGGGTCCAGGGGTCTAGGTGTACATGTCTGGGGTTTTAGAATTAGGGCTTAAGAGTGTTTGAAGTATTTCGGGGTTGCAGACCTCAGGTGCAAGATTTGGGTCTTAGCGCTCACAGGATTGGGGGTGGTTTGGGGCTGAGGGGTCTCGGGCTTAGGCTGCAGGAGTACGTGTTTTTCTTTCACACCATGGTTTTCCAAACAAGGCAAACTTAGGGAGCCGAGGGGTTGTAAGACCATAGGAAATTGAGTCATAGAGGCGTCCAAGTTGAAGATGCCATCAGGGCAATCGCCAGACACTGCCCCTCCAGCATCTGAAAGGGTCGGATCGGGCAATGAACCCCTTTCCGCAAGCCCAGTTGAAGACGGTCAAAAAAGAAGAACATGCTGAGGGGAGCCCTCGATTCCGGAGATAGTCTGCAAGACTTAAGCTCGCTTCGGTGAATCTCCCCAGATTTGCAGTCCTCATATCCCCTTTACAAGGTGAGCATTGTCCTAGCTTCCCAATTCTAATTCCCCGTGCGACGACCTAGATTTGGATCACCTCTGTTTCTGACCCCCTCAACAAACACAACCATGCCCTCGCATCTCCTACCACAGATACCCAACAATCACCCATATCCGGACCCAGTGCGTGCCTCGTCCGTCTTATGCTGCACAGAAAGTTTTTCCTGTGGGCTGAGTGAGTTCCCACCGGAACAGCAAATCCTATATCTCAGAATGGGAACCTCCTGAGAACCGTAGACATGAATGGACGCAGCGTAACATGAACCACAATGGTAATAACAGTGAACGCATAAAAACACTGGCAGCAGTAGAACGAAGTCGGGAAGTATCACGCAATTTCAGCACGCCTCCTGTAGATATCTTTTTGAAGAGGCCAACTCCTTAGCCATGTGTCAGCTAGCCAACCTTACAAAGGCCTCATGACAAAATAGTTCTGGCTTCCACGTGTATCGTGCTTGTTTCCATTCGGCCGCTTGAACTCCAGCTTGTAACGTTGCATTCATGTTTGAGAGCACTATGGCTACTAGGCGCTACACGTCTTCATACCAGCAGGACAAGAATGCAATCATCAATATTCGGCCTCTTTCACATCCCTGAGATCGAGACGGCTTCTGCCTGCCGGAGGCGGTCCCGGAGGTTACGCTCCTTCACCAGCACAGGAGCAGGAATCAGGGACTTATTGGAGATTCATCGCACTTCACATGATACTTGCGCTACCACTACCAACATCGGAAATGTGCGACAGCTAGCTCCTCCTCCTCTTGTTGCCTGGCAAGACGCTTTTCCTGCAGCTTCACAACATCTGGACATGCGCGAGGTCTCCATGCATGAACTACAAGCAATGATCCTTGGCACAACGACTCCCAAGAAAAAAGCCACGCTTTCAAAATTACGGTCCCGAATACAGGGAACCTCGGAAGTAAACAATACAATTTCAACATGTAAGCCCTGCTAGGTACTGTATTCCCTAACGACGGAAGATGGGTTACCGCTTGATTGGCAAAAACGCTGGGCCATGATGCCCCACGAACCCTATAAGCCCTCGTACTCCCTAAACTTTCCTGAGCCCATTCAAGATTAGGACCGGCCTCTTGCAAGGCCTTCCGTTCAGAAGCCAGTTCCTCAGTTCGGTGCCGGGTTCTAGGATTCGACCTGTAAGGTCGAGGATTCAGGATTTAGGATTCGCTACCGTAGACCCCTCACTTTTGCCCTGCTTCCTAAATAATGATGGTGAACAAATGTATGCCCTGGCAGCCTCACAAATGGTAATGGCATTGTAGTGATTGTTTCATGTTGGGTTAAAATATCTCCTCGTGTGCCACATTGCATCAGGATGTTCAAAATGAATGCATGGCGTTCAAAAGCTTTTGACCTTTAGATGCAGTTACTGGACCTTCTCTCATCCTGTACCATACCACCCCTCTATATACATATATATGTATATCCACACATACATATCTTAGGATCTTTCTTAAGGTTAGCCCTTTCCAGCAAAAAGTCTGCATGGCTCACACCTTTCGCCGAGCACAAGGCAGCTTCAGTTCGCTGCAGGCTCTCGCGAAGGCTGCGCTCCTGCAACATGTATAGCGTTGCTGGCATCTAGCTCACTTTGGAAATGAGTATCCAGTATCCTTAGGGACCCTAGAGGTGCAAAGTGATTGTCATGTTTTGACTTCGAGAAGCTCTTTTCCAGCACTTCAGTGGCTTATGATTTTGAACTAAAGGCTATGTTCTTGTTGCGTATGCATGGCAGTGGAATGTACATCATCATCGCCATCAAGTCTTCCTACATGGTCATTTGGGAGAGGCTGAAGCTCACAACTCCTCATCAGCCTTCTGTTGCATCAGCCGCTTCTCCTGACCAGCACACCAGAGCTGGCTACACGTCTCCACAAGAGGGCAACACAAGAAGTAGCAGTAAAAAAATCCTGTCATGATCCTCATCATCAACATCAAACACGATGTAGCATCCAAAGTCTGGCGTATATGGCAGTGCTTTACAGTTCCTAGCAAGACCTGGTCTTGATTGCAAGGACAGCGCAAAAAAGGCTGGATCGCTTTCAAAGGCCATGTACTAATTAGATGCTGCCAAAACCCTAAACCCATAATGGTATATAACCCCAACAATGCCTATACCCCCAGCGCGTTCTTTTCAGAGCTAAGCAGTCCGCTGACAGACCCAAGATCGAATTACGCACCCTCTGCCTTAATTACCACTAGCAACACAAGTATCACGACTGCTACAATTGCGATCACTATCAGTATTAGTAATAGTATCAGTATTTGTATTGGTCTCAGTATCAGTATTGGTATTAAGTATTGGTTTCCATTTTCTTTTCCATTATCCCTATATAACCCCTATAAGACCCCAAATAACCCCTATAATCCCTGTAGTTTCCATTTTCTTTTCCATTACCCCTATATAACCCCGATGTTTGTGCCCGCAGGTCCGTGTCGAGTCGCTGCTGAAGGCCTCCCAATGCCTCAGGAGATACCGGACACCATTAACTACTATAATGTATTAGGGATTATATAGGGTTACATGGGGGTTATTTTGGGATAATGGAAAATAAGATGGAAACTACACAAGCGGAAAAAGGAGAGGGATTCTTGGGAGAATGGAAAAGAAAATGGAAACTATAGGGATCATAGGGTTTATATGGGGATTATAGGGGATACTATTGGGGTTATATGGGGATAATGGAAAAGAAAATGGAAACTACTATACTGGACGTCCGAACTCTCCGAGGCTCTTGCTAGACTAACATAATGAGTCTGAAGCCCAGAAGCAGCTTAGCATGCTAAGCTGAAGAAGCGGAGGAAGAATGTCAGTAGTGTCATAACTATAAGGAAAACTGGGTTTCTGTTCAGGAAGTTAAACTAAGTGATTATCAAAAGGCACTTATACTATGTATTAAATACCCATATTATGGTAACTTAATTCAAGTTCCCTTAACAACCCAGCCGCAAATCTCAGCTTTGGCCAGGCCGCGGATCCATTCATCTCGAGCTCAGCACTTTGGCTGGTAAGCTGCGTCTTCAAACCTCAAGTTGAAGGGCTCGTAGCAAGTGAACTCCCGTAAGAGACCCCAAAATCATCTTACCCCATGTCGCACTGTATACACTACAGAGTAAGGTCAGCCAGGACCTCATATCTGGATATGCCAGGAATAGAGTCCAACAGTGAATAATTGGGCCTTTCAGTGGAGAGGACAACATGAGGCTTCTGCCTTGGGCTGTCGTCCTCATCAGCATCCTGATCATCATCAACATCATCATTGTTGAGCACCTAAATCAACCCACACTTCAAACCTATAACTTCCAAGGTTCTGCTACTTCAAACAGGCCAAACTGCTCCTGCAGGACAACACAACAGGCTGACAAAACCCAACACAGGCCTTCACTACCCATACATCCCCTAAAAAGGGCACCCCAGAATCTGGTGAAGGTTCCAACCTTAAAGGATCCAAGTGGTGGGGAGGATCTCTTGGCCTAAAACACCATATTTACTTCGGCGACTCTCGCACTCTCGGGCATCCTGCTGGCGCGCTCTTGCAGTAAGGTCTCCTCTAGCCAGGGCAGGACCCAGGTTTGTTTAAAGGTGTTCCAGTAGATCCCACCCCTACTCACGGATACTAAAGAGGTAACCAAATGCCCCATGTTGGACTTGCAACTGTGGTTGTCATTCTGGCTAGGAAGACAGTAAAGGCTGCAATCAAAACAGAGCCCTGGATTCTGCAAGTATTTGATTCCTTTGATACCTGTGATGTGCTGACTCTAACTAATGACTTTTATGCTTAGTCTGACTCTCCCGATAACTTTGTTGACAGCAAAAAGTCATGTTAGTCTGAGGTCAGTGCTCACTTACTATCCGTGTTACTATGACTGCTATGACCTGTATGTACATTTGAAGCTGTTGTTGCTGTTGGTGCAACCACCGCATCATGCATGCGTTCCTCACAAGAGCGAAGAGCGGTTATCAGGAGATTTGCCGAGGGTGCAGTAAGGACTGCGCTGGTTAGTCTGAGAGACTTCCATATGCCAGACTTCGGCACAGCTCGGGAGCTCGGTCCACTTTTCATGCAAACATTCACGAGGAAGCGGCGCAAGCCGGGTTGTGCCCCTACCACAGGATAGAAGTACACCTACCCTACTCCCGCCCCACATAACTACCTCAAAGCCCGATACACTCCCTTGATGCCCAGCACAGGCTCACCTCACTTTCCTGGAGGCGTCGCAGCTCCGCCTGCCTAGGAAATCAGGTCCTCTTCTTACAGACATCAAGAGTTTGAAGGGAGGGGAACTTCCAGGATTACATTCCAGAAGTCCAGAAATGCCGTGAAAGATCCTGGCAGTATGAATCTAACATAGAATCCAGCTGCAACTTAATGAAGCCCTGAAGAACTTTGCAACGAATACAAAAATGAGATCTGCATGTAACAGGCCTCGGTGGCAATATACTGCAAAAAGGTCTTCATCTCCATTCGCGCGGATGCCGGAAACAGCCGGGACTCCCAACCCAAGCAACAATACCTCGTGCAAACAAGCCTGGCCCTGTCCCCTGCTACGAGATCCAGCTGTTCATCGTAGGTGGGTAGAAGCCCGTATGGTATACTTTCTCAGAATCAGTGGGAGGCCTAGAGGCAGTTAACTACTGTAACTCGAATGGGTGCAGCAAGACACCGTACGATACCACTGAAAAATGTCGTGAGATTACTCGTGAGGCCCTCAAGTGTGAACCCTAAACCCTAAATCTGGACCCCAAGCGTAAACACTACACCCTTGCCCCGTCGCAACCCTCAGCTGCGGACAGCTGCTCAACCTTCGAGCCTTGCACCGCTGCCATGTCAATGATTTTCCAAAACTCAGAAGTCCCCGTTGTATACAAAATGCTATTCTTTATACCGCTTGACCAAAGCGTTCACTCAGCGGCACAACATCCATGTCATTAGGCTACTCCAGAGGTTGGGGCTCCGGTCACGCCCAGTTTTTTTGATTTCTAAGTAGTAGCACGTTCATCGTTAGGATCCCAGAAAGGGCACCTGAGTTTAACACAGAATCAATTCAAGGTGTGTTGCAGCCTCTGCTCCACTCTCAAAGGTCCCGGGGATTCCAAACTTCACTGGGGCGGGGCTACAGAAGATGTCTTTTGTCCTTTGGATGCAAAAAAAGGCCCGCGGAATCCGGAAGTTTGCTTCAAGGATTGCAAGTCTGAGAGAGCTGGAGGCATTGCCCCAAGACAATCTCTGCATTGCTCACTTTTGTACTTCCTGTTACACATATAGAAATTGTTCTCGGTCGCGGCAAATGAGTCCTTGCGTTAGGCTTCAGGGGAACTTGGGACGTGAAGAGCAATCCGTGCAGTCCCACAAGACCCGGTGGTACCCCACTGCTTGGCCAGTGGCTGAATCCCTGTGACACCGACCCGAACAATTATGCTGACAAGGTCCAAACAGCCCCCGAGCTACCGCTGACACCAAAAGTCTCCATTGCTCCGAACCACTCTGAACCCTACTCCCTCAGAATTCTACTCTAATCATGTAGCATCTATTATATATATATAGCTATCTATCTATCTATATCTATATATGTATATACATATAGATTTGTCACGCAGAATGTGCGATGTCAACTGTCGCACAGCTGAGGCCCTAGCCCTGCGCTGCAACCTTCGCTTGGAGTTCTCGAACATGAACCTGCAGGCATACAAAGCCGACAGCTTCGGATAATTTGGGACTTAAACTCCTCTGCACGCAGGTGATCTAGCCCGGTGTCCGATTCAAGCAGCTCTGAAACAGGCGCGATTTTCGAGACACATAGCAGTAGGTTTCCCGCGTCCCTCCAAGCAGGTAATTCAGCACTGAACGGGCCTCAAGTTAGGGACCACACTTGGCATACACCTCGTCCGGGCTTTGTTCACCCTCCAGTCCAATTCTATCAGGGCAGTTGCCCGTCATTCCGCTTGCCTACCCATTTCACCCCATCAAAGCGAACCCTCTTTGCTTCCTTCTTGACCCCTAAGAATGTCACCTCCAGCTGCTGCTTCTCATGGCCCATGTCATCAAGGCTGGACTGCAAAGAGGCCATCCTGCTCGTGAGTGGGTTTAGGCATCTCGGGAAAATCGGTTGAGGGTTACAGGCTCAGGGCTTCCCGTTCCTCATTTTGATGACATATGGCCTTCTCGGGATCCAGAAAAGATGGATCGCGATAAGGGTTTTCTACCATGATCGCGTCGGGTGTTTGTGGGGCATATTTGGATTTACATAACGAATGGCAGCAGTCCGGAGTGGGCATGGGGATGTTCTTGTTTGCGGCCCAGTCCAGGCGTCCATGTTTTGGGCTTTTTGAAATCTCCAACCTGCCTGAAACACCCCCTCAAACGCCACACTCCAACCCCAAACCTCCACAAAGTTCGGGGTAGAAGGGTTTGGTTTGCGCTTAGCTCTGGACCCTTTTGAATCAACCTCCCTATCACCAGACAGATGCACACACTCAAGCCCTAGACACCACATCCTGCAAACTCGGGAGCCCCTCAATCCCCGAATCCCCACAACTACACCCTTGCACGCAGCCCTCTGCTCTCCTCGTCTCAGTCTCTAGCCGCTTGGCTGCCTCATCCTTCCATCTGCCCTGGGAAGAGGGCCACAGTCTATGCATGTGCAAGAAGCCATGTGCCGCCTGCACATGTGCCGAATGCCATCATGCCATCTTCCGCGAGTCATGCGTGATTAGAAGCTAGAAGGGCTGCTGATTGGGGGACTCCAGGAAGCTGTATGTAGAAGCTGAAACACATAGAAGTTTATGCGTGCCTTTTACCAGACCTACTATAATTCTATTCCGTTTTCAGGTGCTAATTTCCATGTCAGATTTTTTGGGGAAGATGGCCAAATGAGCACTTACCCTCGAAAAAACTGGACAAAGCCCCTACCTTCCTAAATGTTCTTTGCTTGGGCTCTGATGGCAGTGAACATTTTTCGAGATGAGATCCTTTTATCTCGATGGCTCATGGGAGCTCAGGTGACATTGAATTTCCGCTATAGCCACAAGGACAACCCTGAGCACCGCAAATCACCGGCCTCGTGCTCCAGCAGAGATTTTCGCTGGCGAGCCTCTCCAGGCTCTCTTCCCCTTTCCTCCCCTTCCCCTTCTTCCTCTTCTTTTTCCTTGTGGTTCTTCGTCGTGTTCTTCTTATTCTCCTCCAACATGTCCCGGGAACCGGCTGTTTCCGTCGCATCTTCCCTCCATTTCTTTGTAAGTATACGAAAATGTGGAACAGTAAGAAGAATGAAGCTAACACTGAAAGCGATGATGAGGACACGAATATTCATATTGCTATTATTACTCCAAAGCAAGTGGGTATACATTGTAACACGGCACCAAATATCTATGGGTTCCAAAAACGGACCCCAATTTTGGGAACTGCCCAAGTATGGCCTGGAGATTTGCTCCATCAGCTTGGCAGCGCTCCAACTCCTTCAAAGGGCGGTGTTTGGAAAGGGGTTTCCAGAACCAGAAAAGGAACCCTTCAAAGGGTTATCGGGGGTTTATAGGGGGATATAAGGGCTATGTAGGGCTTGGGGATTTGGAGTTTAGGGTTCTCTCGTTCTACTTATTGACGAGCAGGATCATGCTGAAGGTGATGATGATGCTGATGATGATGATCAAGGAGCAGTTATCACGACCGTCATCCCTCAACGGGAGCTTCCCATCATTATACATACCCTGAGGATGATTACAGGGACCCCGTATTGATCCTTACATTCTCTAAACATTTTGCACCACCTCTACTCTACCATTTTTCGGCCCTTCTGTCAGAAATGGCGGTAAGCCCTTTTTGTGTCCGGGATCTGGTGGTTTGCCTCTGTTTCTGATGAAATCTGGCAGCCCTTACTAACTACTGGTCGCTTGGGTCCTTATGTGTGAGGAAACCTAACCAGGAAATCAAACACAAGAATCAGGAATGCAGGCTCTGGTGGTTTGGTCCTATCTCATAATCATCACAGAAGCAAGGCCCCGAATCCGGTACCAGGTGATCTGATCCTGATTCCTGAAGAAATGGTAGTTTCCCTAGATAAATATTATAGTCCTTATTATGGGGACCCCCAAAAAGGGTACCCCTAATTTTAGGAAACTCCCAAATGTAGCTGGCAGCCTTTCAAGGAGACGCCGGGAGCCCAGGATCTGGTGGTCCGGCCCCTTTTTTTTCAGAATGAGCTCGAAAGACGTTCACTGGAAAAAGCCGGGAATCTAAGATCTGGTAGCTTGGCCCTGAATTCCAATGAAATCTAATGAAAATCTATGGAGGACTGTCATAAGAAACTGGATCTTGGTGTGCTGCTGCAAAGTTTCTTTAGTATTTCTATTCGGGAATGGAAAACCGATCCACCAGGTAGATCTTGGATTCTTGTTTTCTTTCTCCAAATAGATGATGACAATTCCTGATCATGCTTTACTAGAAAGGAGGACTAAACATCCAGATACTGGAGCCCCGGCTTTCCTCTTTCGACTCCTTGCTAGGTATCCATCAGAGGGGAAACTAAGCTATCAAATCTTGGACTCTTATTGTCTTTCGAGGTTGCGTGCTGAAGGTCAAGCGAACGGAGGACCTAATCATGGATTGTCTTTGTTTCTGTTTCTGTCCCCTTCCCTTACCGTAATCTGCGAGGAACCAAATACCAGATACCTGATTCCTTAGGCTTCCTTTGTAGGTTGCATACCAAACGTCTCTGGAAAAGAGGACCAGACCACCAGAATTGCAACTCAACAGGAAAGCAAACCGCCAGATACTAGATCATTGTCGTATCCTTGTTATTGCACTTGCTCAGAGAAGAAGACCAAATACCAGATCGTGAATTCTTGGTTTTCGCACGTACTGTCTTTATTGGTAAGCCTCACTGGATTTCGTTTCGACAGAGGAACGAGCCATCAGATGCTGGATTCCTGTCTTTCTTATGCAATGTTGTGGCGGACCAAACCACCAGGTCGTGGATTCGTGGCTTTCGCATCGAAATTCTGCATTGAATTCCAGTAAAAAGGATGGCAGAGAGTAAAAAGGAGGGCAAAGCTTCTGGATCGTGGATCCCCCCCTTCATTCTATAGGACCTTTCACAGGAAGGATGACCACGCCACTCTGACTTGGATCCCTGGTTCACCGGATAGATTGAAACCGATCGAAGTTCCATGAGGGCACAAACTCAGGGTATAAGATGCCTGGACAAAGTTCCGGGCCACAATTGAAATTCCATCGGTTTCAGTTGCTTTCCATCAGCGTCATGGCTGCAACATGATCCTAAACAAGGAGACACCTTGCTCTATAGCCTCAACTCCCCCAAAAAGGATCGAAACACCGAAATCCAGATTCTAAGACTATTCTCACGGCTCCTCGGTAGCCGTCGCCAGCTCGGCGCGGCAGCGCGACAGGTCCGCCTTTGCATCAGCTGTTGTACGGCGCCTATTTCCGTTGCATGAGGATTTCTGTAGCTAAGGGGCCCCTATGATTTGCTTTATAAGGACTCCGAAAAGGGGCCCTAATTTGTGAAGCCCCTACAGAGGCTGATGGCAAACAATCACTGCACTGCTGTTTGATTTTTCTCTTTTCATTGCTTTGGGTCAGAACTTTGGGTCAAGTGGCTACGGCTACATGTCCACAACATGATCGGCATGGTTCCTTTCTAGCTGCTCGAAGCACTTTCTACCTAAGTTTGCCCATTTTCAAAACCTAAACCATCTTCTGCCTTTTTGATACACAAGGGCTGAGGACGGGGATCCCATTCTTTGGTTGCAAGCTTTTGTCGCAACCGCTTGCACGTTGCAATGGCACAACCCTGTTGAGCCAACCATTCAATTGAGACAGATATGTGATAGGAAGGCATCAACCACCCTGTTCTTGCCCCCCGCTCGTTTTGACAGGGTGCCTGCAGCACTCTGCATTGCTCCTCGGCGTTCTTGTGCGCGGTCCTGAAACGTTGCACTCACTGCTGCTTGCTGCTTTGGAAGTAGGGGGTTTCCTGGACAGACCCTTTCCAAAAAAAAACATGCTTCTTTGTATGTGAATCCCCGGTCCGTTGTATACGCGATAGAACCACATAAACACATTGATTTCAGATATCCGCCTCACCCGCCCGCGTTTTTTTCCTTCCATAGTCCTCTGTCCTGTGTATTCATCGAAGAGCAAGCTGTCGGCCCATGAGAATATTCTGGTTGGGACCATCAACGCAAGCTACGCAATATAATGACAGCTTCCAGAACATGGGAATGGAAATTCAAGCTACCATTGGGCATTTCCGAAACCCCTTCTGGGATTCCACATTTTGTAAGGAAGGGCTGCCTGCGGCAACCGCCTTTGTAGAACATATCCGAATGAGCCACAATCCAGTCTTCAGTCCTCGCTTCCGCGCAAGCCTCCTCATGACGCTGGGTCTCCTGAGAGCGTCAGGAACCTGTATGCACTTTTGCATCTTCTTGCTGAGATATACACAACAGAAAATGTTTTGTACTTTTTTATGCTTTTTTATATATATAAATGTATCCACTTTAGGCACAAGCAAGGTTGGGTAAACAGCTCTATGAGCGCGGGTTGTCTAGCAACTTCTTACTCGTGAATGATGATGTCATGAGCTTCTGTCTCTTCTACACGTTTACCGTTTCCAAACACCATGTCGAAGAATTTGCAGAGCCTGACAACCAGTTAAACATGCCCTTCTGGCCACTATCCCTTGCGTCTCCGGCCCCTGCAGTTAAGGAATTTCAGTATGGCCCTTTCTCTTGACATTCGCGTCTCCCTCTTGATTGATTTCAAACCCTTCTTTAACATACTCTGCCAGGGAAAAGAGACATGGTAAAGACAGGATCGTGCCTGCTTTTCGCGCTTGAGCATCTCAGCCTTGTGCGCGTCAGCTGCCGGGCGGTGGGGCTTGCACCAGTGAGATGCAGAAATCTTGGATTTCTTGAATGGCCCGTTTACCCTGCACGAAGGGTCTATGCTAGAATCTATGCTGAGCTGAGCCAATTTTCTGGTCATGGGCTTTCTTGTGCTAACTCCGCTTGCATCTAGTGAAGGGTTGTTTGAAAACTCGCCGCTCGGCCAAGCAACACTTTGGCTTCGAACTTCCTCCAGCTCCTCCGTCCAGCGAAGTATTTGGTCCTTGCACAGCAGAAGGGCTATCACGCTGAACAGAACGTACAAGCATCCTGTGGGAACCCTAAACCCTACCACCTCATTGATCTCAATAACGATGGCATGTTCTTAGTCATTCCCTGGCAACATCCTCGCTTTCCCCACCCTTCTATGACATAATGACAGAAGCATACGAAAAACTGCTCCAACTGGGATTCATTCTTCTCACGGCCAGCTCCTTCTTTTTCTACCATAACGACTCGGAAACAGGATATGCCTTGTTGCGTTGCCCTAACAGCAGAAGGATACGTGCTGCTATGCCTTCTCGAAAGCTACGACCATCACTGCACTACACCGCTGCTTTCTGCCTCTGACTGGCTACAACGCCGGTCCGAGGCTACCCGGGCAGACCTGAATGAAATTGGCATTCAAAGGATTGTAGACGAACTTAACGGAAGGGGCCGATTAGATAGCCAGTCCTTCGAAGAGGAGAACGCGAGGTCGTACTGATTTTTTGGAGGGTACGTGAGGAGCAGTACAGAATCTAAAGGCCCGCGACACAGAGTTTAGCAAGGCAGGTATTGCGGAAAGAAGTAAAACAAGCTTCTGTTCAAGTCTTGAAATTATACCACAAGGTGTCTGACAGAGCTGCTCACGCCTTAGTGCGATAGGTCGTAGCTTCACGGCTTGGAAGGATTCTCGCCCCTGTGACTCCCTCCGCCCGGGTTCACACTGAGATAGTGTGACAGTGCACACCAGTTTGCTAGTAGCCCCTGACTCTGGCAGCCAAGGAACTGCTCTGCTTGAAGCATGTCCTGCAGCTGCCGCAGCTCCTGATAAGAAAAAATCTTGCGGCGATTTTGCTTTGCTAGTTTAATGGTTTATGTGGTTACTTTTCCTCGCTTACAGGATGCAGAGCACACAGGCAAACGCTGAAACCTTCATCCCGCTTTTCTAAGAGTTTCTGAATGGAGGGAGCTAGCCATGAAATACTAACAAACACCACAGCGCTTTGGACGGGTCCAAATGTTTTTCTTGTGGGACCAGCTAGCTTCCGGAATCGATTCCGTATTTTAGCGCGGCACACCTGAGTGCACGTAGCTGCTGCTTAGAACATCGGCTTCCTACTGTTCGAAACCCTCAAGTCAAACTTCTGAAAGTTTGCCGAATGATCTGGCTGAAATGGGAAGCCATCTGCATGCATCAAAGGTTTGGAGCAATGCCTGGCCTCCTTGCGGTCCACCAGCAGCTTCTCCTTGGCACATGCTGGGAGACAAATAGCCTCTCTTCAAGCCGGCTTTCTATCGCCAATGAACTGCCAGCAGAAAAACTACTGGGGGGATAAACTGAACTGCAAATCCTAAACATAAATCTGCACTTCTTCCATAGCAGATGCACTCACACCTGGCTTCTGGCCGCTTCTCTGCGAAGTCCTTCTGCTTCCTGCCGAGTGAGCGCTAGCCTTTTCAGACTCTACGTCAGCTACGATATGGAAAACCAAGGAATATGTGTTTAGTCATGTATTGTTCATGTCGGGGCACATTCCTGACATCATTAAATCATGATGGTGTCCATCAATTGTTTAGCATGTGCTGGAAGCGTCCCAAATGCATCATCATTTCCTCACGGCTTCCCGAACGTATCTGCTCGGCTACTGTATCATCTGCCAGTACCCAATTACAAATGCTTACCATCCTAGACTGGCTGCTCTAGGGGCTTACCTCTCTGACCACAACAGAACACAAACGTTCAGTCGGAGCAATGTGCGAATCTTGGCATGGCTGCCCGAAGGCTGACACATTGGAATCATTTGAGTGTCATCCTTAAAGGTCTAGACTCTAGACTCTAGACATGGAAGCTCAATTTGCTCTTGGCCAGCCCACCTTTCCCTGGAAGCCAGGAATGCAGGAAATGATGATTACATGATGATCTTTTCTGGAGAATGGCTGGCGGGGTCCGGGGAAGGGCCCTGGATCAAGGAAACTAAGCCATTTCCTAGGTTTTTCATTTTCGTTTCGAGCTTTTGGTTTTGGGCTCTTCAGAAGCACATTTCCGGGTTTTTGGGGCTGCTTAGGGGCTGGTTTGGGTCCGAAAAAATCTTGACCTCAGTTTTGACCGAGAGTTTTGACCTGAGTTTCGGCCTTTGTCCGCAGCCACTTTGGTGCTTCAGCTCTAAACCATTGCTGGGCTGGTTTTGGGCTTCTCCCAGACCATTTCTGGGCTGTTTTGGGTTTTGGGCTCTTCAGAGAAAACCATTTTCCCGGTTTTTGCTGGAGAAATCGTCGAAAACAACGAAAACATGAAGAGGAAAATGAAGAACAATGAAGAGGATAAATATGAAAAGACGAGGAGGAAAATGATGGCAAAATGATGAGGTAATGATGAAAACATGATGAAAATAAAGAAATAGTGATGTATGCCCTAGGAAATGGCCTAGTTTCCTTGATTCCAGGGCCCTTCCCCAGACCCCGCCAGCCATCCCCAGGCCGAGAAATCATCATTTGTTCACGTTTCCCTATCATCATTCCTACCTTCATTTTTTGGGGTTCGCTAGCAGGCGTCCGGAAAAGATCATCATTTAATCATCATTTCCTGCATTCCTGGCTTCCAGGGCCAGCCCACCTTGGAAATAGGAAAAATCATATGTGCTTGTGTTCGCAGTGTTCTCGACCTTGCAAAGAGCCTACCTAGAGAACCACTAACTGAAACTAAAGAAGATAATGTGCACAGGGATCCCCAATTTGAATTAAGTTAAAAAATTACAAATGAAGCACTTAGCTCTCTCTGTATGCTGTGGCAAACGGTAGCCACGCAGAACTCATATGATACGAAATCATTTGGGGGTCTATGCCGTCTACGACTTGAAAACGCAAAGCCTAGCTGGGCCCGGCTCAAGGAGTGAGAAAACATGGGTACCCCTATGACCTATGACCTGTGCTCAAGTGGAAAGACTCAGAAAGACTGTGGGTGTAGCATGTGGTGAAGGACACCAGAAGCCCAACACAGCACCACCATGAGCGTGGAAACACGGGACGGTGAACGAATGAGGATAAGAAATGAATGCATTTGCAAACTCAAAAACAATGATGATAAATCACCAATATTATTGTTCATGGTCCCAGTCTGTAGTCACAAGTTTCTTTTGCCGGCTAGCCAGCCCGTGAAGAGCTGGGTCGTTGGCTTCTGGGTTCCACACTCCTTGTTACGGGGACGACAAATCGTGACAGCTGAAGGACAGAGCGCTTGTCGCGAACGTGAAACTTGTACAGGATTTAGAAATGCGCATGCACACAGGGATCAACCCCAGACTGATGGTCCTCTGAAGTCCTGTAGAATCCCTGAGCGGTCATGAAAGTCAGAAGTTGCCATTCTGTATTAACCCAGGGGCCAACTAATCCCTGCAATGGCCTGCAGGCGCTGGTGGCTGCCGTTCAGTTGCGTCAGCCTCCAATATGCCAAAGGTCATTGAACATTGACAGAGTCAGGCAGCTACTGCACAGTAACAAACCTAACCTTGACCCATCCAACCCGCCGCAACATCAAGCCCAAGACAAAGTCCGGCAGAGCCGTAATGTGGGCATGCTTTGTTTTCCAATTTGCACTGAGTGCGCCTCTGCTCCCCTTCCAGACGCAACCTTTCGCGGGCAAGCTGCCAACTTCCGTTTCTGGAGGAGACAACACATTCAACATGAGAGTCATCACCTGTCGAGTGTGTCTAGTGGCACACGTGCCTTACAGGATTTCAACGCAAGGCATCAGCCAAAAGAAGCTCGAAAGGAGTGGCGGCCTCTGGCTCCAAGCGACCCTCCAATTCAAATCAGGATTGAACCCCAGCCTGGGTGTTCTCTTACGGAGATGTCATCCAAAGCAACCCACAAGCTTGAGACAATCTCCACATCTGCCCATCCCATGCGAGCTCGCTTCGCGACCAGCCTCTTCTCCTCGTCGCGCTCCTTCTGGAGCTCTCGCTGCTGAGCCTTCTCAAGAACTTCCAGCAGCCCTAGATCAAGCAATCTCCAAGCGTTTTGTCACGGAATGAAAACTTCAAAGAATGAATAGAATTCACAAGGACTCTCTCGCCAAGCACTAACCCTGGGACCCCAAGCAGAGCTTCGCCCCAGCCTGCACCTGTCGCAGCTCCTCACACGCAGCAATGTGAAGTCCCCAAATCTGCTAAGAATGCTTAAGGACGCATGCTATCTCCATGTAAGTTTGTTTGCATGAACTGTTGGGACACAACTACGCCATAGCGTCCTCGCCACGGCGCGCAACCTCCGTCTGAGCACTTCTCAGCTCCTGCCGATCTGAATGCAAAGCCTACCCCAACCCCCTAACTTCTGGTGGAATGACGAACAACACCACAACAGCCGGCGCCAGTGCAGCCACCACCGCCCAAGTGGTCTGACTCCTGCTGCAAGGCGTCGCGCTGAGCATTTGCCTGGCTTCCATGGGCTCGCTGGAATTTCTGAAGAGAAGAGGAACTGGACAATCTCCCTCATGGCCCTTATGGCCGATTTCCTCTTTATTCCCAAAACAAACCTTCAGACCTTGAGGCTGCAAAAGTTGGGGGCTAACCACAGGCCCCCAAAAACCTGCATGAGCAAGCCATTGGTGACAACATGCGCATACCTGGCATAACTCCATTCGGGTGAGAGCTGTTGGAAGCGCTCCTTGCTGACAAAGGGGCAACCTGGTAGGCCCTTGCCCCGCCTCCTTCAAGATCTTATCGTTTCCCGTCTGCCTGTGGCCATGGCAGAGTAGTGGGCTTTAGGTTCAAAGTAGTCGGGATGATTCAATCCTCATTTCTCCAAACAAACGTGGAATGGCCCTATGAAGACTGCACTGTCCGCCATGTGAAAGGGGGTTCCTTGTCGAATCGTACACAATGCTGCATCCTGCTGCAACTCCCCCAAACCCTCAAAGCCCTTTTCCAAAATTCCACACACTCTGACACCTGCGCACAGGCACTGCTGTTTCCCAAGCTCCTACCAAGCTCCTAGGAAATCCTCAAGAATCCTGAGCCCACACCCCAATATCCATTAGAAAACATCGAACCTTCAACTTCAACTCCGAAACTTCTGAGTGCTCTCAACTCCCCAAACCACCATAAAGTGGCTCAACTAGCAAAGGGCACGCTCGGGATTCTTGCAATCTCATAAATTCTACCTCCACTTTACAGAGGCTCACTACCAAATGGGTACAGCATCTTTGCACCCACCAAAGCAAAAGCCTCGGGCACCCAAACCCTTACCGCCTCCGTCCCTTAACCCCAAAACCTTCACAAGCTTTACCCCAACCCTGAACCCTCAATCCCAGCCCCAACATGACCCAGCAACCCAACAACCCCAAGCCAGGACCCCATGATCCCAAGCCTCTGAAGCGCCGCCTTGAGGCGATTCACCTCCTGGCGGGCCTCGCGCAGCAGGCGCGACGCCTGAACATTCGGGATTGTCGTCTTAGAGTACTGTAGGGGCCTGAATGATTCAGATGGGGCCGTGGCTTTGGGGCATACCACGCACACTTCAAGTGCATGAGGCTTTTGGGGGGATGATGTTCTTGGTTATTCAGAGCTGCATGTAGTGTCATGTAGTTTCCAAGCTGCATGTAGTGTCATGTAGTTTCCCAGCACTTTACTTTGGAGTATTTGGGAGCTTCGAAAGAGGGGTACCCTTACAAACCCTCATGATATGTGGGAATTAGGCATGGAGTAGAAGAGTCCCCTCAATCTCTCTGGCCTTGCCTGCGCCCCTGCTTCCGCTTCGGCAGCCTCCTCGGCCTTTGGGTCTTCACGGCAGACATGAAGCCCGGTTGCAGCTATATATCGGGGTCTAATATTGGTGCTAGATTGGGATAAAATGAAAACTACTATTTAGGGATCAGGGTTATTAGGGTACTGGGCTAGGAAGAAGATTAAAAGTAAGGGAGAAGAACATCCAGATAGTTATGTCGACTTGTTCAGTTCCATGATGTGAGGACAGGACGAGAGCTGAGTTGCAATGATGGCAGGAATTTTCGGCGCGAATGGTAATCAAGATGCCTATCATTATATTGAATTATGCAGGTCTGCCTGACATGTTTCACTTGGAGCCTGCAATGATTCCCAAGGCTTTCCGGTCGTGGTCTCCTGCGATCACCAGAAGAATCTTGATCTACTCAAATGTGTTAATCATGGTTTTGATGTGACTTTCGTAGCTTGCCCTCCCGAACAACAAAAAAACTCTTTCACACAGACAGCAATCGTTGTAGGCGCCCCACTAAAAAGCTCTGTGCTAGATCGGGGGATGATACTGTCTGTGCTATTTTCTTTAGGAGAAGTTGTGAAATCCTTCTCAGGAAGGTCAGCCGACCTGGCCAGTGTCCTGAGTCATATTTTATATGAAACCTAGCCGGACTCCTACGACCCTCAAATCACTACCGCCTACAGGCTGTAATTCCTACACAAAATGCCCACACAAAATTCCTACATAAGCCCTGTGTATTCCTCTAACCCTTTTCGAAACTTTCGAAAAGCATCCCGTATCCCTAAACCCGAACCCTAAACCCCTTCAACCCCTTTTTAAAGGCACCCGTTATCATAGGCTCAGGGTTCAGGGCCTTAAAAATATCCCACCTATATTCCCTATATACTCCCTATTTGACCCCTATATACTCCCTATATAACCCATATATAACCCCCTATATCAGCCCCTTAACCCTACACTCTAAACCCTTGAGCCCTCCTCGCCTGGAGCCGTTGCCTCGCCGTCTCCGCCGTAGCCAACTCGGATCGGAGTCGGTCGATCTCGGCCTCTTGATGCTATATCAGGGGCTATATAAAGGTGATCTAGGGGGTTATATAAGGGTTATAAATGGGTTAATATAGGGATTATATAGGGAGTATATAGGGAATATGGGTGGGACATTTTTCTGCCCGCCCGTTTGCGAACAATTTAGAGTTTGAAGTGTGGTGCTTGGAGTGCAGGGCTTAGTGCGTAGGATTTGGGGCTTACGGCTTAGCATAGGGTTTGGGGTTTAGGGAAGGATAAAGCCTCCTTAAAGGCCAGAAGATGAGATGTCATCATTAGGGAGATCCTCCGTAAGCCTTTGGAGACATGGAGATTGCAAGGGTGCCGTTCAATGACTTTCTCAAGGTGATGATGAGAAACTCCATATGAAAGCTTCCCAAGGTAATGTTCGAGAATCTCTTGAAGGTGAACATTGCTAATGATACAAACGTTGCTCTCACGGCCAATGCTCATGCTAGATATTTGCGTTGTTAGTCTGAGTTCTCCTTTTTTTGCTGCTCATGTGCTTTGTTGATGTATTGCTGTCTTGATCATTCTTGAAGCGCTGAGGATTCAAGGGCCTTCAGGATTTGGGTTCGGGGTTTCAGGCCTGATGCTGCAGGGCACAGTCAGGTCTACCAGCGCCGTGCCAGGACTCCACAACATCCCAAGACAAAAGGAACTGCGAAGCTCTGAAAAGGTAGCTCTGCAGTGCAGCAAACAAAAGAATAAAGCTGAGAACCTGTCTAGAATGTATGAGCTAAAATTGATCGCTGTCAACCACATCTATGTCCAGGATGTCCTGGCCTGAGCCCCGCTCACTGCGAAGAAACAGCGCGGGTGCACATGGGCTGAGATGCTTTTTTAATGCCATCCTTGCAAATGGCTCATCGGCCAATTTTGGTCGGAATTCTGGCCCTCTTGCCGAGGCTCCCAAGGACTCCGGGGTGGTTGTGAGGGTTGGGGCGTAGGGTGGACAGCCTCCCAAAAGGCTGCAAAAGCTGTCTTACCCCGTGACAGGAACCCCGTGGGAGACCCGCTAGCCCGCAATTACGGGCGTTGGACAAAGGGAGTTCTGGATACGGGATTTCTCCGTATACTACCAAGCTTAAATGTAGTCCCCTCCCCTCATATAACAACCCTACCCCATCGACAGATATCTGATGTCTGTGTTGAATGCGGACTAGTCATTAAACATTAAATTACAATTGACAGGGGGTTGTGATACCCGAGGGGAGCAAGGAGTAGTGAATAGACGCAGACTCGCTGGAATGGAAGCGCATCAACCTTGCAGCTGCGCAGGTTGCAGTACAGCTAGCTGTACAACGTGCTCAGGTGAAGTTCGGGATGCTCAAAATTGTTGGTCCCCATTTGTGACCATTTGTATTGTCTTGAATTTCAAGTGTGTCTGTTACTTGGCAACCCCTTGGTTTGAGGGTAAATTGGGAACCGCGAATTTTGAGAAGCTCCGAACTGAGAGATCAAAATAACCTCCACGCAGTAAACCCAATCAGCCGTCTCCTTTCGCGGCGTATGATGTCTGCTCACACCAGCAGCAGGTCTTCATGGATTCTACGTGTGGCTAATATTGCGCAATCCCTCGGACATGTTCCCATATGTGTCATTCTAAAGCCTTCTGATGAAGACGGCATGTTGTGACCTCGTTAAGAAATATACAAATTCTGAACAGGTAGCATCCTACTCCCTTATGCCTGCCATTGAAGATAGCACAGTATATCGCATAAGGCCTACCTAGATTTTGACTTCCTCTCCTCCTTAGGCCAAACTTGAAGACCATGAACGCCTTTTAGCTTTCAAGGCGCTCAGGTGTACCTTTGCGCGGAGGCTGCCTTGCAATCTCTAAAAGAGAGATCTACCTCCCAGACCCCCGGTGAACTTTTGAAATCAGATCCCCTAAAGAGGGGTTTCCCAAAATTGGGGTTACCTTTATGGGGGTCCCCACAGTAAGTAAGGACTGTGGCATTTAGGGTCTAGATTTGGGTCCATATTTAGGCAAAGCATCAAATCAGCTAAAATGCCCATAATGATTGGATCCCTTACGGGGGTCTGGGTTGCACTGCTATTTGCAGCTCTCTCCAGTGGCGGTGGGCCTTCCCATGGGATGCTCCATCAAATTCTGGGGCCTTCTTATCAAAATCATGGGCCCTTCTCTAGAGCCCATGAAGACACTACAGCACCATGTACTTTGCAAAATAGGACCCTCTTTTTAAACACTGAGTCATCCTCAAAATTGGTCCATGAAACTCTAAATGCGCTCAATTAAGGCAGATCAGCGTCTAAGGGCAGGCATCCATTGCCAGCTCGACGCATCTCAAAAATTGCAACACCTTGGTTGGGCTTTAGGGGTTGAGAGTCTGCCTTGGGTTCGCGGCGTCAGTTTAGCTGCAGGGCATGAGGACCAGAACCAGTAAAACTTCAATTGCAAAGAGAAAAAAAGAACTTGCTCGCAACAGGTTTCCAGACACTATCAGGGGCAGGTCCCAAGCGGAAATTCGTCTAGTCGATTCCTGGATCGCTGGACGTGCACAGCCCACTCGAAGTGCAGGCAAGCCATCAACCTTTGAGCACAAGAGCCCCTTGCACAACAAGTGTAATTGTGGTACCTAATCTGACCCCATCGATTGTGTACCTAGTTGTGCTGCATCATGGGCCTGAGGCTCCGGCAAAAGGGACTACTAGAAGCACCTAATGTGCTGCTACCAAATCATGGACAAATGGAGCCCTTTCCTGCAGGCAGAAATTCTGATCCACCAGCTTTGAAACAGAAGCGCAATTCTGCATCTCCGATCCGTGTCCTTCCAATTGGCTCATGATCGTCCTCTCCTGCTTAAGGCATCAGACAAACGGCAGAAAACGCGCAAAGATATGCAGATCCCTGTCCTTTGGAGCATCTAGTGCAATGGCATATCAGAGCGCCCATCATAAAGCTAATCACCGTCCGGCAATCTTGCCACACCTTGCAGCCACACAGGGAAGCAGGGGGGCCTTTAACCGAGGGTCTCAAATGACTTGCGCATATTGCATGGCCAGCCTCTTGTACTGCTGTGGAAGCAGGTAGCGTGTAGACTAGACTTACCGTGGGGCCCGACTTCGAACGTACTGAAGACAGGAGTCAAAATGTTTAAATTCAAAGCGCTCCAAACCTTTCAGTTTCTGTGTTTTCCCATTTGATCCTCCGCAAAAGTTACCTTTATGGAACCCCTCTTTGATCCTCCACTTCAGCGCCTGACCTCGCACAAGCCATAGATGCCAGGACCAGTCTGACATACGCAGCGCCTCCCGAGCACACGTTGAGCAAGATGAGGATAAGGGTTTTGGGCTTGTGGAAACCGCAACTGAAAACCACGGGATCTTGGTAGCCTAGTAGAAAGTCGGTCATGCAACGTACATTCAATCAACATCTGCAAACAAGCCGTTATTCATCCGAAAACCCGTGCAAGCTTCCTTTGAGCAACCCTTGCAGGGCCTGGGAAAGACCTGTGCCTCACTCAAAAGACTAAGGACGGCGGCTCCAAATATCATAGCCTGGGCAAGAGATCTGTTTGCGAACATTGCAGGGGTCTGCATCTTTGTGGTGCATTTCTTGCGGATTGTGCTTCGCAAAATCTACCTGCTGGGAACTGAGTCGAAAGGTGCTGGTCGCGGGATCGACTGTAAAGATGGATGGGTCTGTGCATTTTGCCCTGAGATTGAAGACAGTTGTTACGAGAACCAGCTTGTGCCGCTTGCTCTTGCTGGAATGCGGAGTTCAAATGTCTTTCAAGTCAACGCTCTTCGTCACTGGGGCCACAACAAAAAGACCCTGCACCATTGCAAGGGTCCTGACAGCACTTGGCCAGTTTCGGGTTGCCGCTGTACTCTTGGTGTGCTGGTGTCCTCTCGTCCATTCCAGTTCCACAGATCACAGCCTCAGCATGAGCTTGCGTCTTCCTTCTAGATTCTGCAGCGATCATGTAGCTCCAAACCCTGATACTGGGGCCCCAAGCCATGGAAGAAATTGGAATAACCCAAACCTCAGCCGCTTCCCATTCATGAGATCCAGCCTTTGTTCAGGAGTTTGCAGGCAAGCCTGCCACAGTTCTAAGGCCATCACAAAGATTAGTAAAAGAAAGCGTGACTGAAGGGATGATGCAGAGCAGGCGTACTTGATGCAAACGTCCCTTCCCCCTGAGCCAAACAGATGCGGCAGAAATACTGTACCGAAGCATGCACAGCTGCGTACTTGCTAAATCTGCGATGTGTTCCTTTGCCGAATGTACTAAGCTCCAGGAAAATGATGCCTTCGCACAAGCTGCTAGAACTGACGTTGGCAAGCACTGGCACCTAGCGCAGCCCAGCGAATTACGCAAAGAGCCCCTTTTGCAAGCACATGTGGACTGTGCCAGCAAGGGAAGTCTCCATCTTTGAACACTTGAAAGGATTGAAGCTCAATGCCTGAATGCTGCGAGTACCGAAACCCCGAGCCTCAAACCCTCATCGAGTGCCTTCGAAAAGTTGTCGGAGGAAGGATCCAGAAATTTGACCAGGTAAAGCTTTCCAAAACAAAGGTCAGCCTTACACAGAAAAATGGAATGATACTAAACTGACAGAAAGACAGTAGCAGCAATAAGCATACTACAGTTAACGCAGCGTAAATACCTAAAGCCGGGTGCGATTGTTCGAAAAACTCTGCATCTTGCTTCACCTCCTGCCACCTTTTCGCCGGGAATCGATTTCTAGATCCTGTAACTACTCAGCTCAAACCTTACAAACACACACTTCAATGCTAAGCCAATCTCATCCCCACCGGCGCCTCCAGAGCACGGCGACGCACAGACTCCAGCAGCTCTTCTGCTGCGCGCCTGGAAGAGAGAGTGGGCGTGGAAAGTAATTTCTGCGACACTTTTGATAGCCTCCACCCTGCTGCTCGCACGCGACAGTATGCTAGACATGAGATGAACTAGAAGCCAGCGCTCAGAAAAATATGTGCAAGGCATGCACCCAGCAATCAAGATTAGATTTAGATCCATACCATGAGGACCCCAGGATATCGAATTTTTGGAATGTCACAACTCCCATATAAATTCGGTGGACAAAGCCACGGCACCTCACGCGAGAAGAATCCTCAGTAGCCTCAGCGCAGCACTTCCTAGAAAGCTGACATTTTGTACGCCCATGGATGACGTCAGGAGGTTGCTACGAGTAAAGGCTAGAAACTTACATGGAAGCCTGGTTAGGGGTAGGATAACTGGAAACCTCCAAGTAGGGCAGACATTCATCTCAAACTTCGGGACGCCAAGCACTTTCCGCAAAAGTCTGGTTACAGGAACACCAAGTTCGCAAGAGAATTCTTTGATTCGTAGGCAATTACGACCTGATTCCTCACAGGATCCGTACGATTTGTATCGGACGTGCGGCCGATTGAAGTCCTCGAATCAAAGGCTGAGGGGCCATGCTAGAGGCTTGAGCAATTGGTTCTTGAGATTGCAAGGATGCAAGCTCCAGGTACCTGTAGCTATAAACTGAGCAAACCTCCTATGGACTTCGCTTGGCTTGTGACATCCGTGTTTGCGGCGGCAGCGGCGGCGGTGGCGGCGACGGCTTTGAGATGTAAATAAAGATGAGGAGACCAGTGACACTGACAGTCGCGTGATGACAATCAGCGCCATTCTGCACATCATGGTGTTTCCCCACAGTTGCGAATTGTGTGTCTGCTGATGGCTCCTGCGAAATGTGATGACATCTTTCGGGGGCAAGGAGTTATGGAAGGAACCTACACTTTGAGATATCCCAAGCAAGCTTTCACACGCACCCATATCCATGTGTCTGACACCAGGGTCGATTTAAGTTACCAGCTGTCTTCACTGGACTCTAAACAATGACCCCCAAACGCTCAAGCAAATCATCACCTCTTTGAGAGAAACTCCGAGACGATCCCTTCGAAAAACCTAGGCCTCAGTATTGCTTATGCTGAGAAATCCACCATCAAAATGGTAGCTGCATGATCCCGTCAACCCCTGCATAGACCTTTCCATTTCATTGTCCATCGAATCTTCCATTTGACTTTCCCTTCCATTCTCCATGCTTCCTGGGATCGTTTCAAATCAACACCTGAGCCGCCGACAGCGCTTTTCGGACGGGCGGCGGCGCCCCGACCCCGATCGGGACCCTCCTCTGCCCTGAACCAATCTGGGGGTGCATTTCAAGTGTCAGGACATGTCAGGACTAATGAATAAAGAAATACGCGTAACTAGAGGTTTGCTTGTAGGTATTTAGGGTCCATTGTTCACAGCTTGGGTGTGGAAACTGTTCGAAGCTAAGCCATGCTGCTTTTGTCTGCCAGGGCCAACCCATTCGTTCCTTTATTGAAATACCGTCTTCCTCCGTCTTGGATACATCCACACACTCTAACTGCAGGAGCGCAATTCGATCCGGGCTGCCCACTTCTCTGCTTTAGAACGTCACTCCTCTTCCTCTAGCTGTTTCTCCTGCTGTCGTTTGTTCCTGTCTTGTTTGTAAAGGGAGGTACCCCCAGTTCAACCCTTGATCCTACTTCGTTCTTTGGCGTGGGGTTGCTTGGTCTACACCGTGTCTCTGGGAGGCTTTGCATGTTGGAAGGGAAATGGCCCAGTGTGTCAGGCAGAGGATGCGCGTTGAGTGCGGTAAATCAAGCTTGTAGATACTTGCCGCGTTTCCTTCAGAGACTTCTTCTCCTCATCCCGATAAAAACCCTAAAATCTAGAACATTCTCCAAGATTGTACTTGTTCAGTGACTTCGACTGTGCAACAATTGGAGCGCCTTTGCGTAAAGCTTGAACAGCTGCACCTCGGTGCCAAAGACAATTGCCACCTGTGTGCTTAGGGTTTAGGATTGGGGCTTAGCGTTTAGTGCATGGGAGTGCTGACGACTTCGAGATTCCATGATTTCGTGTTGGGCCTTCGTAACTTGAAGGATTTACCGGCAGACGTAGTGATGTTCAGGGCGTAGTTCCATTCTTGTGCCTTACCGCAACAAGCGTAGTGTTTAAGCTGCACGGCCGCTCCATGGGACGGAGTGCCATCTGCTTGCTCACCATGTCACCCCACTAGGATGCAATACTGCAGGGCGAATGTCTCAAAGATCAGCAATGCTGCCAGACATGGCGATGGCGATACTGATGGCATGCATGATTGAAGACGATAAAATAAGAATTAGAATTATTTACTTCGAGCATCCCCACCCGAAAGCTGTTATTGCACAAGAAGTGTAACGTTTCCCTGCCCCCCCTCAACTGTCTTCCTTGCAGCACTGCGCTGCAAGAATATTGATACTTTGC
>CAJNIZ010012958.1:0-84499 GCA_905231905.1 Symbiodinium pilosum
GGGCAGCGGATAGAGAAACCCGCCAGAGTGTATCGTGTGGAGCCATATTTGTCAATGGTGACATGGTACATTTTCAGTCAAAGCGTCAGAGAAGCGTATCACTTTCGAGCTGTGAGAGCGAAACCATTGCAGCGGTGAGCATTATGAGCGAAGGAATCTTTCTGCAAAAGTTGATCGAGAGAATCACTGGGATGACCCCAGAAGTTCGACTATATATAGATTCGAGTTCGTCAAGACAGCTGATTTCGAGAAAGGGTTTAGGAAAAGCGAGACACTTGGATGTTTCCCTTCTTTGGATTCAGAAGATGAAGAACGTTTTGGTTAAAGCAATCAAAGGTGTTGACAACCCGGCAGATCTAGGAACGAAAGCGTTGTCACGAGACAAGATCAAGAAATACCTGAAAGCGTTAGGATACAGAGGTGATTTCGTTGATGAAGAAGAACACCAAGTGCGGAGAACGAAAACAGGAATGAGTTCCATCAGTGTGAGCATGATAGCAAAGATTGTTGCGATTTTGGTGAGTGAAGGAATCAGTGTGGAAGGAACAAAAGTTTTTGCGGAAGAACAAGACCGTGAAGTTAGTACGTCTTGCAATTTTGGACATTGCTTGTTAGTACTGATTTGCATTGGTTTGTGTTGTATGTTGAGCATGTATGTTTCCGCAGCTGTTTCTGCCCAAGCGGCGGGACTTGGGAAAAGAGAAAAGAAAGCCTCGAAAGCCGTGAAGAACTTAGATAAGGAACAAGAAAAGATGATGAGTGAAGAGGCTAAGAAAGCTGAAGAAGAGCAACAGCAGAATGCTGAAGACCAGCCTAGGGCTGTTGAAGTGCCCACCGAGCCGGAACCGACTGAAGCTGGGTCCGGAGGTGATGGACAGAAGAGAAAAGGAGTTGCGTAAGATCGCGCTGGATGCGCGAGCAGGCCGCATTGCGGCACTCCAAGCGGAGGCCGAAAAAGAAGAAAAGAAAAGAAGTGAGGCTGAGAAGGAAAAGCCGACCAATCCGGTCGGAGCCTCCGCGGGAGTTGAAGATAGAAGAGTTGAAAGTGAAGAGAAAGAGGAGGAGAGTTCAGAAGACTCCTCAGATAGTACCTCCGAGGAGGAAAAGCCGACCAATCCGGTTGAGCCTCGTACTAGTAATTTAGATGAGACTACACAGTGCGACGAGGACATCACCGATGAGCAGCATGAAGAGGCTGCCCAAGAGTTCAATGACACTTTTAAAGAGACAATGAGGCCGTACACCGAGAAGGTTGAGTCGAACCTCAACTACGCAGCAACTCGGACAGTTGTAGCGTTGTTCCACGGAACGCTGAGCTCCTTGGCCGAGCCGTCGGATATCCTTCCGGAACATCTGAAGGAACTGCAGACGTTGGGCGAAGTGAACCAAGAAGCTTTGAACACATTAGAGAAGGGGAGAAAGCGTAGCGACCAGCTACGGCTACTCCTCAGGAGCAAAGAAGCCCACCTTACGGCTCAGAAAAGTGAGATGGAGCGGGAAATGGACCGCAAGAATAACTTCGTTAAGAAGAAGCTCATAGAACTTCAGGCTGAGGACAAGGCCATTGAAAAGTCGATATCTTTTCACAACGACGTTGATGAACACACTGTGAGAAGTATGAGAGCCTTGCGAGCCGCCCAGGACTCACGGGCAGCTACGATTATGAGTTGGCCCGGTCTTAGCCTTGACCTGAGTAAGGCAGGAATTTATCACCTCAGCAACCTGAGCCTCCACGAGTCGATATTCGCGGAAAGACTTGCTCAGATGGATGAGAATCCTCTCAATGAGATAGAGGTTGGTCTCAAAGAGTGTGAGACCCAGCAGCCGATAGATTTGGAGCAAGAGATGCCTCCGCCGCAGTTGGTACCAAAGCCTAAGAAGGCCCCAGCTCAACTTGAGCCGCCAACAGTGAAAGCGATGCCCAAGATGCCGACACAACAGAAAGAAGAAAAAGGAAATGAAGGGCGCCGAGAAGTTGAAGAAGAGAAAGACAAGAAAAAGCAGCGCCAAGAGTATGAGAGTGTCGAGCTAGCGGATCGCAAAGAGATCCCGAAGGACCACTTGTACGTGACAGTAGGACAAGATGTTTGGAATGTCCTTGGAAAAAGCATGCAGGGACGAGAGAGCAGTGACCAGTGTTATTTCTGCGGAATTAGAGGTCACCGTGCGTACTACTGTGGGTCCATGTTAGCACTGGCTGTAAGAATGGGCCAGCGTTTGGGCCAGAAGAAGACAGGGGGCGCCGACAGGCGTCACGCCCTATTTTGTTCTTCTTGTGTTTACAACAACACTATGTCCCTGCTAAGCCGTCAAGAGTCACCCCGTCACGCGACGGGATGGTTCAACCATACCGCCGGAGTTACTGCAAGTTGGCTGAAGACTATGATTTGTGCCGTGTGACGGAGGTGCAGTTGAGCAACCACCTCATAGACGTGGGCCTCCTAGGGGAGGAGGAGCAAGAGCGAAGAGCTTTGCAGCTGGATAAAGAGAAAAGGAAAGCTGAGGAGATGACAACCTCAGAAGCTCAGAGCTCAGGACAAGTCCCAAGATCGGTAAGTGTAAGTCAAGGCGAAGAACCGGAACGAACGAGAAGGAAAGAAAAGAAAGAAGAAGAAAAGCGAAAGAGAGCTGAAGCAGAAGCTGAAGCAAAGAAGAAGGCTGAGGATGAGCGGAAGAAAAAGGAAGCAGAGTGGCTATTCGTTCGATGAGACGCTTAGATGCCAAACGCAGAACAGCCTCAAGAAGCAGGCTGAGTATGAGAAGAAGTTGGTGTTTTCCATTTTGGAACGGACACCGAACTATAGGTCTCGTGTTCAAGAAGCTGAAGACATGAATAAAAGAGAGATTGAGATGCACGGGGAAAGGATGAAAGTAGCAAATGAGAATAGAGAAAACCCTGTGCAGGACGCAGCCGAAGCTGAAAGAGTTCGGAAAGAAGCTGAAGAGAAGGAAAAAGAAGCGAAGAGATTGAAGGAAAAGGAAGAACGCAAAGCAGCGCGAAAAGCTGAGAAGAAAGAGCGCAAAGAGCAGCGAGGAGAAAAGAAAATGCATAAAGCCGAGAAGAAGGAAAAGAAAAAGGAGTGAGCAGATGAGGAAAAGTCCTCATGCGGAGGAAGTTGATTCGAATGCTTAAGATGACAATGAAAAATGGACAAGCTCTCCATTGATTTGAATCGACTTTGAAAGGATTCTGAGATCCTTTAGGCCTTAGTGCTGTTTAAATGAAGTGTGAAGGAACCCGTGATTGAGTTCACGATGAAGGAACCCGTGATTAAGTTCACGAAGATGCAACAAGGTTTGCATGTTTCACCTAGCCGCCTAGCGCGATGAAAGGATAGTTTTTCTGCGTTTCTCTGGAGAAGGATGTGGACTAGAATTTGACTTTTGTAGCTGTTGAGTAGATCCAGCTTACGTTGCACGCCAATGTGAAAAAGACCTGCGATTCGTCAAGTGAGTTTAGTTTAGCCAGGTTAGAGTAGTTTGATTGATCACTTGTAGTTGGAATTATTTAGCTGGTTTAAGTTTTGAGGGCGTAACAAACATTTCGATTGTACATGTGCCCCTTAGAGCCTGATATAGCATTGCGTGTTTCACTCCGCTTTATAGGCTCAAACCACACCCCAGACAGACTGCAGCCGCAGGGTCAAAAGTGTGCCACCTGTGGTTAGATCGGAGTAGATAGAGTGGATCATAAGATTCGGTCTAAAACTTTCAACAGCGCACAGAAGAATCAAAACTCATGGTCTGCTCTGCTTTCACCACGGTGAAAAGCCGTTTCAGTGCCTCACCGTGAGCTTCGGCGCACGTGCCTCCAGTTACTACTGGTCACGCGCTGCTGGCTTGCTCTGTCATCTGTTGCGGGGCGTTCTTTTCGTGAGCCACGGTTTCATGATTCACATGGACGACCTTCTTTGCCTTCTGCGCAAGTGCACCTCACCTCTGCTGGCTGCACTGCTCGTGCTCATGTTGCTGGTGCTTAAGGTGCCAATGTCGTGGCACAATGCCAGCCTATCCTCGCAGCCGGTCTGGATTGGGTGGCACATAGACCTTGTCACGTTCACTGTCTGTATGGAATCTGCTAAGCAGCAGCGTCTGCTCCAGCTGCTTCAGCTCGTTCTGGATGCCATGCATGTCTCACGACACGACGTCGAGAGGTTGACTGGAAAGCTTCTATGGCTTTCAGGTCTGGTTTCTTTTCTGCGTTCTACACTTGCTCCATTGTATGCTCCTCAGCATGCGGGCCAACTTGTGATGGCCGCATTGACTCCTCATGACTCCTCATCAGTGGTCGTGTCTTCGGCCAGTCTTGGATGCGGACCTGAACGTCACAGCTTCCATTGGCCACCCCTCTGTGCCGGTTGGCTCCCGCTTGCTTCGACTTGCGCGATTGCCTTTTGCCAGCCTTTGACATTCCTGCCTGGCTTCCGGAATCCAGACGCCTCTGGATTCAAGTCAGCCCTCAACACACTCCCTCTGTCCCCGTCTATCGCGAGGTTCGTGAGGTCCTTTCTCTTTGGAAGGATTTTCGGCACCAATCCACGTGCAGGCATTCCAGTCTGTTAGCCCCAGCTTTCGGCTGTGAGGCTTTCGCCGATGCCTGCGCCGACAGTGTGTCCGTTGGCCTGGGAGAATTTTGTCAAGTTTCCCTGTACTATGAAGCGGCTTGTGCCACCTATGCCCATTCCTGTCCCGTGATGATTCTCCTCAGAGTTTCATTGCGGCATTTGAGCTCCTTGCCCAGTCTGCACTGGTTTGGACTACCCAGTGCATGCTTCCTTTGGCGCATCCCCCCTCTGCATGTTTGTCCTTTGCTGTGACAAAGCTGCCTCCGAGGCTTCTGCCTGGAAGGGACCCTCAGTTCCGAGGGGTCTTTGCACTGTGCTTCAACACTTTTGCGATTTGCAACGTAGATGCTGCATTTTGGCCCATATTGCACGTGCCTGGCTTTCTTAACGATGTTGCAGATGGCCTTAGTCGTTCTGAAGACCCCTCATCTCTGGGTTTTGCTGAAGCAGAAAAGGTCGCTCCTCCCTGGAACAAGTTTCTCGTCGTGCCTTTCAAGCCTCAGGTGGCGCTTTTGGAGGCTGAGCTTGCTCCTTTCGTTCCTGCTCTTCTTTGAGTGGCCTTTGGGGTGGGTCCTGCTGGGTCAATTCTGATCCGTCTCTTCGGATTTATGCCAACCCCATCGTGTCTGACTGTTGTGCTCCCCAGCCCGGGGTTGAGCACACAGTCTCTGTCCTCTGGTTCCGTCTCTCTGACCTGAACCATGGACTTCCTGCCACTCGCTAAAAAGAAGTCTGTGTGCAGGGTTCCTTTTCTCGAAGTAGGAACGGACTAGTCCTGTCAGTAAACGGTTGGGAGTGTCAATCCTGTTTGTTTCTGCCATGCACGCAACGGAAATGCTGTGCTGCATCCGCAGGCGTCTGGCTGCAGCACAAGCATTGGAGTTTTTAGACTCCCTCCATCCATCCCCTTACTCCACCTTTTTGTGGACGTCTGTTGCTCTGCCGTGTGATGGGTTGCTAGGCTTGGATTTATGCCCACCCCATCGTTTCTGATAGTTGTGCTCCCCAGCTCGGGGTTGAGCACACAGTCTGCTCTGTCCTCTGGTTCCGTTTCTCTGACCTGAACCATGGACTTCCTGTCACTCGCTAAAAAGAAGTCTGTGTGCAGGGTTCCTTTTCTTGAAGTAGGAACGGACTAGTCCTGGCAGTAAACGGTTGGGAGTGTCAATCCTGTTTGTTTCTGCCATGGACGCAACGGAAATGCTGTGCTACATCTGCAGGCGTCTGGCTGCAGCACAAGCATTGGAGTTTTTAGACTCCCTCCATCCATCCCCTTACTCCACCTTTTTGTGGACGTCTGTTGCTCTGCTGTGTGATGGGTTGCTAGGCTTGGATTTATGCCCACCCCATCGTTTCTGATAGTTGTGCTCCCCAGCTCGGGGTTGAGCACACAGTCTGTTCTGTCCTCTGGTTCCGTCTCTCTGACCTGAACCATGGACTTCCTGTCACTCGCTAAAAAGAAGTCTGTGTGCAGGGATCCTTTTCTCGAAGTAGGAACGGACTAGTCCTGGCAGTAAACATCCGCAGCTCGTGTTTGTCCTCCCTTCGTGACTGGAGGCTCGGCCCGACACAGGTCCCTTGTCCATCCATGATTTTGTTGTGCAAATGCATGGAACCCTTCTCATGCTGCACTCGCCTGTGTTCTATATGCACCGTGCCGACAATGGATGCAGCATTGCAATTCGTTTGGGTTAATGCATGCGCGATCCCGGCTGGAGGGCCGGAGTTGTTGAAGGGACGCTGCAGGATGGCTGCTTGCAAATCACAATTTGTACAGGTTGTTTTTCTAACGCATTGTTTCGCATTGTAGCCTCGACCGCCGGATGTTGTTTCTGGACCCTTCCTGCTTTCATGCAAGAGGGCCACCATAAACTAAAGCCTGGGCGTGCCCGCAGGCCCTTCACCTTAATTTCACATGATGTAGCTCGCAGAGGGCACCTTAATTTCATGCTTATCGGGTGGATGATTCTCTGCCGATTTCTTGGCTCTCGCCCGGGTTCCGGTTACGGCCCGTGGCGGTTTCCGTTACAATCCCCCGCGGTTTTCGTTGCTCGCTATGACCGCGCCGGTTCCCGTGACACAGTTCAGATCCAGTTACGCCCCGGGCCGGTTGTCACCCGAATTGCTCGTCGGCGCTGGTGCGCACCGTTGATGGTGCATCCTCAGATGAAAATGAACATGATTTCCGAAGCAACCTCTGGGGACCGGGGTTTGGGGCCGGGGCCTAGGCCCTCCTTTCACCTTGGTAGGTAAAAAGCGTCAATTTGTGGACGGTGCTGGATTGTGTTCCTCTGTCCTGTGGACCGCAAAGATGAAATTCGTTGCGGGCGTTGGGGATGGCACTGCGGCTTGGAGCTACAACCACGTCTCCGCAACGACACCGACCCCTCACAGATTTGTGATCTAGTTACCGCGCGGCAAACAACGTCGAACATGTTTCTTCTCCTTTCAGTGGGTTGAAGGTTTGGGGTTCAGGGGCCGCTCTTCCGATGCACCCCCCAGCCGCATCCCTGCACGCAGCATGACTGCTGGCGGCTCGAAGGTCTGTCCGCAAGCCTGCCTTGGACTAGTGACTAACGCGTGTGACCCTTGGATGTGGCTCTCAGCATTGGGACGTGCAGAACCAGCAAAACCTGTTGTCAAGCTCTTGCGGCCGGGCCTCTGGCTCGGCCACGACCCCCAGAACCATGAGAACATGGTGGAATACACAATATATGTAAGGCCCTAAGAAAACACCAGTTGTGCGGAGATTTCCCGCGGGGTTTGTTGGCAATTGTTAGGCAGCCTGTTGAAAAGGAAAACACAAGTTGGCAACGGCATGTTCTTATGTGAGCATTTCATGGTTCAAATGGGCCTTGGTTGGTCCGAGCATGGTTTGCAACAACATCCTCATGATCTGTGCAACTCATGCATGACATCAAATTTCCGTTGTTACTGTGCGAGAAAAGCAAACAGCACCGAGGCAGCATTTGTGGTTTGATGCCCCTGACATGATATGGAGCCTGTGTGCAATGAAACATCGCCCGAAGCAACGTCCTATGCAGGGTATGCTTATTTGGACGTTGCGAGCATTGGGCCGTGGACTGTCTACTTGACATTTTTCTGCCTGCACATGGCGGCCACGTCCGTATTCAATGAAAGGATCAGTGTCGGAATTTTGAGACACTGTTCCATGGACAAAATCAAGGAATCGGCAAAAAATGCTTGGACGAACATTGGCGTCACAACTTCTTTGGTTTTGACAACTGTCATTGGGGCTCTCATAGAAGGGCACGAGATCACTCCAGCCGGGTATTGTTTGGGGCCCCATCAACTTTTCCAAATTCGTCAAATTTATGTCTCGTTGTGCATCACCTGCTTCTTTGCAAACATCAACTGCATTCTGTACTGCGTACTGACATTGTTCCATTGGGATTCTTTAACAGATGCGGATGCCATCGAATTCTTACGTCAAAATCCCCAAGTGTTGGGAGAGACTGTCATCTACATGATGGAATCCTACCTGTTTTTTGCACTGGCTGTCGCTGCTTGGCTATATGGCACATATGGTCGCCCAATGACTGTGGGGATCTTTGCGTCGCTTGCTCTGTCTGCAATTGCCAACATGATTCGGGTCTGGTGGAACTTGGCTGCATTTGACCCCAGAAAGAAAGTGCGGAGGAGCCAGAAGAAAGGGTTTTTTCGAATGGGCACGCGTTGGCAGCAGCTTTTGGACCACGTGTCAGAGCGGGAGCTGGATGGCAAGTCTGCTGGAAACCCGGTGCAGGGTATGACCATGGAAATTACAGATGCCCAGGGTTGTGATGTGGAAGCGGAGAACAAAAAAAAACATGCCTCTAATGAGGCCACGAACCAAATGGCCGATGACAATATGCCTGCAGATTCAGCGCCGGCTGGCAGATCTGATGGGCAATACATAACGTGCTAGAGCTGCCAGGATGTTCGCTGTGGCAAGTGCCATGGGTCAACGTTTCACAGAAAGCGGGCAAAACGCTTGCTTTGGGTGACTCGCAGATGCCCGCTCGCAAAACACCACCCTGGAATGCAAGATGGTGTGCTCATGTAGCAACGTTGTTTGTGTCGTAGCAAGCCATACGGAGTAATGGCAGGAAGTGTTGCATGTCCAAGAATACTTCGCTCAGTCATTGCTGCTGCCAGTTTTTTTTTGCTTCTGCCCGATGTTGTGCATTTGTGGACCTTACATGCTGCACGCAGCCCTTGGTGCACAGCGTATACATAATTCGACTTCGTTGTGGGTTCCTTTGTTTACCAGTTTTTTTTTTGAGAGGTAAGGACGCATGGTGCTGGCACAAAGCGGCGTCGGCATGGGGAGCAGCACAGTTCATGGTCTCATAGCCGCAACCACTCCTTTGATCCCCAGCTTGTCCTTCAGCCGTGGATGAAGATGTGGGCCTCGCAGTCGTCTTTTTCCAAGGCCGACTTGGAAGTGCAGATAAGTGCCATTTGCGGTAAGAAGCCGTTTGTATTGTTGTTGCCATGTGTATTGTGCTTGGATGAGGCCGCAGCACTGGCAACAGCTGCCGCAATTGCTATTCCTTTGGTGGGCCAGCAATACATGTTTTTTTGGGCAGGATCTGCGATAAAGTTTTCGTTGCACGTTCGCTGAGGTGTTTCTGCTTTGGAGACGGTCAAAACGTCGACCAGTTCCCAAGAGGATGGTTTTGCTTGAGCTTGCATTTGTGCTAGAGAATAGCTGTGTCGTTTGGTCAGGGGGATCCCCGCATCCGTCGTGCAACTGTTCGATGATGATGATGATGATGAGGCATTCGCTGCAGTCTTTTTGCGCGTTTTCTTGCAAGTGCCGCAACTTCAAAAGGTGAAAGAAGCTGCTGCGCAAGCGTCGCCTGCCGAGCGTTCCATGTTGTGTTTGTCATAAATGTCTTTCGCATTGTTCTGCCAAACGTTTCTGTGGGCCCTTCCGCTGCAGTGTGGATCGACAAGGGACATTTCACGAGTGTGTTTACACCATTTTTTTTTGGTACCAGTGTAGTGAGGGCCTATGTGGCACGATGCAAGCACAGTTGGTAGGAGCATGGTGCGGCCAAATCGTGTTGACCCAAGTGTCTTCTTGGGGCCAGCAGCGTGCATCGGCGACATGTCAGCCGCCGCTGAATGTGACTCTGGCTGCAGAAGTGCTGTTCTTAATCCCATGTGGTTGTGATTCATGAAGTGCGTGTTGGCCCCTTTCAGGTGAAGTCAGCACCATGCATTTGGGCTTCGATTTTCGGCGTGATGGTGGGCGTTTCCGCACAGCGAAACGGCAAAAGCTGCATGATTCAGCGGCGTGCTGCAGAGCTCTTGGATGGTAAGGCAACCGCGGCGGAAGTTCGGCGAGAGCTTCGCACACGCACCCAGGTGCTGCAAGCAGAAGGCTTGGTACCAGGACTGGCCGTAGTCCTGGTGGGCAACAGGGCTGATTCCGAATCGTATGTGCGCGGCAAGACTAAGGCAGCGGAAGAAGTCGGATGCCAGGTATTCAATGTCAATTTTCCTGACACCGTAACAGAAGCGGCGTTGATAAATAAGGTGCTGGAGCTAAACGAGGATTCTCGAGTACATGGAATTCTGGTGCAACTGCCTCTGCCGGGCCATATCAGCGAGCAGCTGGTCCTTGACAGCATTGCTGTCCATAAAGATGCAGATGGCTTGTGCAGCACCAACCTGGGGCTCCTGGCTCGTCCTCTGGGGCGCCCGCTGGCTCTTCCATGTACTCCAGCAGGGATGATGGAGATGTTGCGCAGGTACGATGTCAGCATTGAGGCAAAGAATTGCGTGGTCCTTGGCCGTTCTGCCATTGTTGGCATGCCGATGATGCTGCTCATGCTAAAAGCGAACGGAACGGTGAAAGTCTGTCACAGTCGCACGGAAGACATCGCGGGAGCCTGCAAGGATGCGGACATTTTGGTGGCAGCTGTGGGCCGCCCGGGCTTCGTCAAAGGCGCCTGGCTGAAGCCAGGTGTCGTCGTGCTGGACGTGGGGATCAATCGGGTTAGCGATGCCACCCGGAAACGGGGATATCGTCTTCAGGGTGACGTGGACTTCGAGACTGCCAAAGAAAAGGCATCCCTCATCACACCTGTTCCTGGCGGAGTGGGCCCTATGACAGTAGCAATGCTGCTGAACAACACTGTGACGCTGGCTGAGAACGCTCGACAGGGAAGATGACGTGAAAAGAGGGGCAGGATGCCGCCTAAAACCCATTGGAGCGGTCAGGCTCTTCCTGCTGACAGGTTCGAGACGGCCGCTGCTTGGGCACCGGCCCTGGCAAGTTGTGAAGTTCCAGCGGCATCATTGCGTGTTCAGCTCCAGGTGACCCAGCATGGCTCCGGTTTGGGCACCAATGCTGCCCTTGAGCTGTATGCCTGGTACAAGCAGGCAACCTGTGGCCAGGGCCTGAGAGACCACGACAAAGAGATACAAAGAGCACATCCGGTCTCAGCCGGAAGTTGGCATCAGGTTGCCAGACGTCCGCTGCACTAGTTGGAATCGTTTGAGCTGGTAGCAGGTGACTGTCAAGGGAGCCAACCCTTCAGCATGCAGGCTGGACCGATGCAGATATCTTGGTAGTGTGGCGACGAAGTTAAGCGGCGTGGCAGATAACCTGTTTTTTCGCCGTGCTCAACAGGGCGCTGCCAAGTGGGATGCCTGGAATCAGGTCAGAGGCTGCGGGCTGTTTTGACCATTGCCCCGAGCCCTGAACTTCCGTCAACTTCCAAATGTTACACAAAGAGGCTATCCCCCCGAGTTGGCCAAGCTTGCCTATGCCAGGGCCTTTAGATGTTATGGCGCTCGGGTTGATGATTTGTCATCTTGTGTTAGGTCAAAGCTTTGGACCAACACGCTCCCGACTGGATATCAGGAGGCCCAGCAAGAGGTACAAACAGAGAGAGGGAGAGCCGCAAGCCGCCCTAGTAGGTCCCCTTGCAGAAGATGAGGGTCGCCAAGAAAGGGGTGATGGCATGCACTGTGCTCAGTCCTGTGTGGGTTCGTGGAAGTTCGTGGTATCTTGGCCTCTTCTAGCCTTCAGATCAATGGGTCCCGCTGTCAGCACAATGGGCTGCATGGGTGTTGGCCTAAGATTGGGGTGACCGTTTGTGGAAGCACTCCCGCTTCTTGAGCCCGTGATGTCACACAGGCAACCCAGAAGATGTTGCAGGGAACCTAGCCGCACTAATCACTGCTGCGCGCTGCATATCCTGAAAACCTGAGGCATCAGTATGGGGAAATGAGCGCTTTTTGTTCGTTCACCCGCTTTGCTTTCTGATGTCGCTCTCCCGCGTTCCCCGCCCGAAACGCGCAGCGTGTGAAACAAGCGCTAGAGATGTTGCTCTGGCAGCAGGTGCCATTCTCACTTGCGTGCTGGGTGTGCCCCCCCAACCCTCCGCCTACCGCCAAGGTAACCGGCGCTTGTAGCGATTCAGGCACTTTGGAGCACACCATTTGAAACCGCTCGCGCTGGGTGCAGTGCGAATTGCTAGGACTTTGGTCAGAAGGCTCAGATGAGAATGTCTTGAGGACGAGACCCCCGCTGGGCAGCTTTGCCAAAAAATCGCAAATGGCGAGATTGAGGCCGCCCGGACTGGCTGCTTGAGAGACATTTGTGTCGTCTTAGCTTCAAGGAGGCCCGCGTCCTCCTCCAACAGGCTCCCAAACTTGCAGCAGAGGCCAGTGAGCATAACATGAAGCCAGCACACTGCTCGATCCAGAATCCACATGTTGCAAGGCTGATAAAGATGGCATGCTTCCTCTACATTGGGCTGCAGATCGCGGAGATCTGGACATGGCACTTCGTAGCACTGAGCACTGCGTACACTGCAGGAACGTGCTCCTTTTCAGTTTTCGCTGAGGTAAGCTTTCTGCTGGCAGAAGCCTTACCTGGTCACTAGCCATGGCAGCAAAGCCCGTTTGCAGAAATGTGGCTCTAATGGGACTCAAATGTATGCAGTGCAGCGCTCCAAGAAGTAAAGCCGCACGTGTGAGAAATCGGATGCCGTTTCTGTGTCTGCCCTGCTCCTCAAGTTTGTAGTTGTCAAATTGCTACAGATATTCCAGACGTCAAGGCTGGTGCCAAGGACATTCCAGACGTCAAGGCTAGCGTCAGCAAGCAGGATCAAGCTGGCGACACGCCGCCGGACTCCCACATGCCCCAAGGTTTTGGCAAACCTCCATGAAGAAAACTCTTGATGCCGCTGTGTATCATCCAGAGGGCGTGAGTAACCTTGGCAGGAGCATTCGTAGGAAGCGCTTTTCCACACAATGGTAGTCTCAGTGGCAAGGATTACTTGGCAGTAGCTGCAAGAGAACCAGAGCAAAGTGTCTGAGGTTGCACTACGCGGTCAGGGACCTGTCATACTGTGGGTGCAAGTCCAGTACACGATCAAGTCATTGAAGAACTACATCACTTGCAAACTGCAATATGGGCAGTGCGTGGAAAGGTCATGTCCGAGCATCAGACCGTGGCACAGCTTTTGGTGTGCAGTGGTAAGGGCCTTGCGGACCCTCCGGTCTGAAAATCAGAGTGGAGCGGAGTGCGCCTGGATTTGACTGTGGTGCGTGCTCTTGGGATAGCATTCTCCTGCTTGGCTTATTCTAGACTCCTGCCGAACTGCCTGAATTGTTTGGCAGCCAGGTGCTGACATCAACATTGCCAATGAGGCGAGAAGACGTGCTGAGACAGCAATGCTCCATGAACAGCATGGCTTGGAAGCAGGACCGTTTCTAGGGCTCTGCTCAGATACAGTCTTAGCAAGAAGCATAGGACAGGTCAGTTTTGCTGCGAGCTCAGCATGCAAGCAAATGGACTGCGACAGCTCACCTCACAGCACATTGTAGCACGACGAGCGATCATGGGCATGCCGCAGAATTTCATGGCCTCATGATGTGATTCCATGAGCCGATCGTTTGCTGCTGCAACTTCCTGGCACGATGTGCCAGGATGGTCTTTAGACGAAAGACAGACATGTAATCTCTCCCTGGCCCTCAGCCGCCGCCATCAGACATGTTTCGGTGAAGGGGATGGGCAAGGCCCGCTGGACACTGGCAAGATGCTTGGAGGTCCACCGCGAAAAGACCCCACTGACCAACGAGTGTTCAACGATGAACCATCGGAGTCGATGGAGAAGTTGCAAAGGCTGGAGACCGAGAAGACCAAGAAGATGGAGCAAACAGAAGCTGCTCTGAAGAACGAGCTCAAGAAGGAGAAGCAGAGGGTCGAAGAATATGAGCAAGAAGAAAAGAAGCTGCAGCAAGATATTCAGTCCCTGAAGCAAGACGCAAAGGCCCTCAAGCAGGAAGGAGGAGCTGCCGGCCCGAAAGAAGACAAGATTCTTGATGAGTCTCCAGATGGCGACGATGAAAGCAAGGAGCACAGCCATGATGAGTCCAAGCCGCAGGAGCAAGGCAATGAACCAGAAGATGAGCAAACCTCTGGCGGTCACGAGTACTTGGCGCAAAGCCGCATTGTTGCACCACCCTATCTTGAGCCAACCCGGCCAGAGGATGAGATCCCAGTGGCCGTAGCGACAACCCAAGCGCAGTGGCGCCGACAGCGAATTGCAAAGGACCAGGTGCAGGTGGCGCAGGATCAAATGCAGTTAGCTAAGGACAGCCGCACTCTAGCACAGGGCCAGGATAAGCTCACCAACTTGCGGACGCCTGGCGTCCAGAAGGAGGAGCTCTTGGCAGAGCAAGTCCGCGATCAAAAGAGGATTGCGTTGGATCAGGAATTGCTGGTACAGAGCCAGAAGAGGCTGGCGGAGGACATGGGCAATGCCATCGACGGAAAGCTCCGATGGGAGCGGCTTGAGGATTACAGGAAGCGGCGCGTTGAGAAGTTCCAAGACATGGTGAATGACAAGTTGGACCGACTCTACAAGGCAGAGATTGACTTTGTCAAGCGCGGCCGCAGAGGTAAGCTCCGCGGAGCTCCTGTGGAGGTACCGGATTATGGACCGATTGGCTTGCGGCTGGTCTCCGGCAGCGAAGCCCGCTTAGCCACTGGGGGCAGTGACGGCAGCGATGTCTTCCAAGAGGACCGTCCGCCGGAAGAGGTGGCGGAGGAGGAAGCCATGGAGCACACGGCATCTTCGGAGGGCCAGGACGTTCTACAAGACCAGCCAGTGGTGCATAGTGGCCTGCCGTATTCTGCACTTCTGTGCAGGTTTGCTTTCACATCAGCCAGAAGGCCAAAGCTGGAGAGAGCTTACAAGGACTTCTTTCCCCCTGTCAAGTAAAATCTCAAGCTGAGTGACGCAGTCAAAGCTGCTGCTGAAAACGCACCCGCATGAGCTTGAGCCAGGTCCACACGTCTTACTGTCTGCGCTTGCATGTAATCTTAGCATATTTTAGCCTTCACCCGCACCCTGGGCGCAATTGCGTTCAAAACCTAGCAACACCGGAAAGTGCTTGGTTCAGATATTGGGGTATTCTGATGGCGAGACGTGTTCCCCTTAGGAGGACGCTTAGGGCTCGAAGTTGATGCTGATGAGTTCTTCTGTCATGCAGTTCTGACCCCGGCACATGGCAGAAGACTCTGTTTGCTCAAGAGGCCGGTGAGACCCCAGCTCAACTAGCAAGAGAAGGAGGCGGAACCTGGTGAAGTCATGACATCCTGTTCAAACCTGCGGTTGTGCGAGTTATGTGTATGTACATGCACACATCTATATAGAGAGAAATGGATCATACAAATGTTTACCTACATACACACACATTTTACACTCATGCATATGTGTATGTATACGGACAAATAGTAAATACACCTTTATAACTTCCGAGGCAATCCTCTGTAAGCCATGGTTTTAAACAAAATCTCGGCGGCACCCGTGAGTAACCCCTAAAACTTCCGCTGTGAACTAGCCAGTAACTAGACAATCCTAACAATACTTCTCGAAGAAGCCCGACTTAGTGACATGCAAGCTTGGTGCAGTTGTTACTGTTAGAAACATAGGGTCCCTGTGTTGGCCTCATATTGCATCGCATGATATGATTTCCTGGCCCCTACATCCAGGACATTATATGTTTGCATCCCTAAAGATCCTGTGTATGTCAGTATGAACATGACATAGGCCAAGCTTGTACCACCCCATGCAGCCGATATGATATTGTCTAATCAGGTTAATCCTTGTAATTTCGTGATATCATTCATCTTCAGAGAATACATAAACCATGAACAATCCGCACATCATGCCCGCCTGCCTGTGTGAACTTCTACACATGTCTACATAGATGTATTCCACACTGCCTGCTGAGTCTCCATGTAAAGTCCATGCAATCCCGATGCAGTGTCTATCCGCTGTTGTAGAACGGACATCAAATCTGAATAAAAGATTCATAGGAAAGCCTACACAAAAAATTGAAGGGGTTTCTAATATTTGGCAGAAGGAAGTAACACACGTATTGATAGCGCTCGCAACCATCTCATGCGGCTTTTCAAATGGGAAAGGCACGTGCAATGCCGTGAGCACGTGCCCTGTAGCGTATTGGTGGACACTAAGGGGCTTGCATATTGTGGCTGCTAGATATTCATCATGCAACGCAGATTGAATAGGGATCACCTATGTCGGGAAGACGCCTGAGGATTCAGAAGCTGTAGACAACGGTTATATAAGGGTCTTGATCTATGCTATAGAGCTTTCAAATATCAGGATTGCATGAGCCTCATTTATGAATTGAATAGGGCCACCATACGATGTTTGTGCCGGGCTTGCCATGGGTGTCATGCCAAGCAATTGCGGCCAAGTAATATGGACCCCAAGACGAAGGGCCCAATTAAGGGCCCTTAGTTCCAACCTTGCAGAAAGTATGTAGTTGGCACGGGCCTGATAGAATCCAATCCGGCCGGACAGAATCTCAGAAATTCGGACCACTGTTGAGGGTGAAATAAATTTGTCGATGTCTCTATGAATTAGAGGCCCGAACTACGTCCCCAAACCAAAGACCAACATGATACTACATCAATTTCGACATCAAGAACCCCCGCCCCGCAGGCGCACGCGCGCTTATGCGCGCAAAAGTGGATCTTGTCTGGTGTCACTTGTTTTTAGGTAGGCATGTATGCATGCATGTATGCATCTATCGATGTATGTATGTATGTATGTATGTATGTATGTATCTATATATCTATCTATCTATCTATCTATCTATGTGTGTGCATATTTTCAGCATATCATATGGTGTTTACATACGCGCATTTGTACAGTGTCTGTGTGGCTCTGGAAATATACATATAAATATACACATATATACTCTTGTGTGGCCACAAAAAACAGGCCTGGCGCTGGGCTGACTCCTTCATAGCTCTGCGCATTCCAAGTTGCGCAGAAAGAAGTCGTTTCTGAATTGCTTTGAGAGGATTTTCACCAAAGCTTGGTTTCAGCTCGTGAAGGACTGCTTAGGCGGTGGTTGGGCAACTTCTTAGCAGTCCTTGAGCAGCCCAGATACCAGCCCAGGATGCCTGGCAGCCGTTTCGGTTCCATATGCCGCACACCCTATCCGCATACCGAAACAGTTCGTCTTGTTTGCTGCCCTTTGCTTGCATTCTTGCATGGTGCAAAATGTCGTAGTGTATAGTCAATGCCATCCAGTAAATTAGCGCAGGGGGTGATGCCAACAGTCCTTTGTTGCTTGGTCCATACACTGGAGCCATTCAAGTCACACTGAGGCTGCATGCAGCAACAAATTGTGGCAAGCGCATGGCTCAGATCATCTGTTGGAAAGTCCTTTTGACTCTTCATTCCAAGCTGTGGAGACGAAGGTTGCATTTTGGGCACCACATTTGCTACCAATGCGCGAACTCAGCCAATGGTTGCAAGCATTAGCGGGCCGACCGCGGATCTCAGGCAAGCATTGTCACCCTCAAGCAGCATATGAAAAATGCTATCATTATACCGTCTGCCTTCGCAAGTGTTCGGCTTGCAGCAGCCATCCAAGGAGATTCACGTACTGCAGCAATCGATACTTGACCGATCTCGTCTACAGGTGTCCTTGGCAGTCTGTTGCGCATGTCATAGCAGAGGCGACAAAAAGTCCTGAGTGTTTCTGCTGCCGCGGCTGTGGGAGAAGCCATCCAGCTCGACCTCAACCGTCCGAGGAAATTGGGTTTGCACAATACTTGGTCTGATTGGTGGAGCTACCGCAAGCAATCACATGGCAAGGGATCATGGGTTACCAGGAAATGTCAGAATTGTCTCTGTCAAGCAGTTAGTCATCGGCCGGGCCCCGGCCCAGCAGCTTCAGACCTCCATTCTTCTTTTTTGTGTTGGCAGAGTTACAGCTTAGCATGGCTTTCTGCTAGAAGTCTGAGCGTTTGACCCTGGATTGGGCAGGATTCAGCCTTCAAGGGAGGCGGTGGCCACCTTGGAGGCACACGTACGTGGGCCAAGGCTCGCTGCCGTGTTGTACCTCCATTGCCATCTTGCGCCTTGCTATGCTTTATGGTTTGAGCCAAATATTTATGATGGTCTCTCTTCGACGGTGAGGGTACCTCGCGCCCCGCTCCTGTGTAATACAATCACTAGCCGTCTCTGTAGTATGCGCGTCCACAGAATGCTAGTGATAGTTTAGGATGTTTGGCATCAAATATAGAAGACCTTGTGCCTGAATGCGTGTGAATTCAGAGTAAGCTGAACATGGGATAGGAAATTTGTAGCCAGTGGCCAGATGGCACGCGACCACAAGACCTAGACGAGTCAAAGTCTTCAAGCCCCCAGGAGATGTTTCAACAATTGAGCATTCCAACAAATGACAGATTTGCCCAAAGATCTGGAGTGTTCATGCGGGTTGAGGTAGACCCTTTCCAGCCTTTTGAGCAATTCTGTCAACATGCTACTCACACACTAGCCCTTCGTTGGATCACAGGTTCCCCTTAGAATCCAAAAGCTGTGAGTACACCTGCCTTACATGCTACCTGGCCCAAGTTTGGATGCAGGCCAAATGGGCCAATTGCAAAAACAAAGAGCTGGATCGACCTCGTGCTGATGACATACTTTTGCGGGAGTGCATTGACAATTGTTCGCACCATCGTGATTGTCGCTGAGACTGATGCTCGGCTGCAAATGCTTCGTGAGGTTGTCCTCAGCGAGTACAAGGCAGTGAGCCTCACAACTGCCTTGTGCAGGCTACGCTGGGCTTCCATTGGCAGCCTTTCACTATCCCGGCCAGAAGCTGAAGAGCTGCCTTTCAACTGTGACTCTACGGTGTTAGCGTGCAGGCTGCCGCGGGATTTGCGTTTATCCCCCTAGGCTGGGCTGGTCGTAGCCTCAGCACAACAATGCTGGAAGCCCGCCTGAGTCAGAACCTTTCATGGTCTGTTTTTGGCTTGAGAGGATACCTGGTCTTTAGCGGGCATGGAACCTGCGGTTTCTCGGCAGTGCGAGTTGGATTACCGGCTTGCTTACTTCTAGTCTGAAATGTGAGTGTGCTCCTTTGTGCCATGCTCACCGTTGGCAAGCTTGTTTTGTTTTGCCTGCCGCGGTGCAGGTTATGCGAATGCAGCGTTGAACTTTATCATCCCAGTAAGTGATTTGCCAGCGTGTGTCTAAGCCTGATTATTTGGGATGTTGTGCGCGGTCTCATTTTTGCTTCACACCTGATGGGTGAAGAACATGCTCAAACAACTGAGGTGGTGGACGAAGCCACGGGGTTGCAATCAGATCGTGTGCTTTTGACTGCAGATGTGGCAAGTTGTCTCCCTGTGATGAGCGGCAAAAATCAAAGGCTACAACTTCCCAGAGTTTCTGATGGAGCTCGTGACGCTTTCAGCATTGTTTTCCTCAGGGTATGTCGTATTTCTCAGCAGGCAGGACACCTGACTCAGCCAAAAGTTGTTCAGATTCGTGTGCTGATCTGGCCAGGTATTTCAAAGCTCAATTCGCGTGGCAACTTGATTGTATTTGCGAGGGTTTTGCAGATTTCAGTGTCGTGCCTACCTGAACCTCAGGTATCCTGAGCCAAATGCCTCCTGGCTCTTGCTAGGATGCAAGTTGCTTCGCATCCTCGGCGTTTCTGCAATGATTGGCTTGGCCACATGGCTGCAAGATGCGGTGACTGCCTGCAACAATCCCATGCAGCACATTCTGGTGTTTGGAAACTCAAGGTGGCGGTGGCTTGGATACCGACCCACTTCTACAAGCTGATCCACCGCACCGCTGCACTCCGGCATGCAAAGATTCAGTGCGAGGAACGCCAATTCTGTCAGCGATTGCAGGCCTACGTGTTTTTCTTGGCGAGCATATGGATGCTCTTCCTTTATGGAGCCATGCCTGCCATGGACCATGAGAAAGACTCCCTCCACAAGTTGCTGCTGTCCCTGCAGGACTCTTGGTCATGTGCCTGCCGGAAAACTCCCGGCGGCCGCTTGTACTACCAGCATGTGTTGCCACTGGGACTACACAAGATCCAGCATCTAGTGTGCAAAGTTGCCGTACGCAAACTTTGCATCAGTATTGCACTGTTGTATGGTCAAGTAATTGCCGGATGTTGTTAGAGTTCTCACTTGGTTCTGCGGTGATACGACATTCAAAGCCAGCAGCAGCATCAGGGCACAATTCTTTGGATCGCGATGACAATATATGGCGTGCCCTGGCCGAGGCATAAGCGATGCCAGTGAATGCATGTTTTCGCGCAGATTGCTTATGCGGCTGTGTGATGGCACCTCCGGTCTCAGAACTTAGGTGCAATTCACATTCAGATTTTGTGATCGACTGTGTGGGGGTGGAGATTTTAGTCAGGAGCCACATGATCCACAGACGCTCGATGTGAAATAGGTGTGCAGTTCCAGTTAGCGGGCGAGTCGGAGGATGCAGGAGAGTTGTCCATCACTTAAGGCTGCAGAAGGAGGAGTTCGCATTGTATGAAAGCTACCGCAACTTGAATCAAACAAGCCATGTGGCCTTGTCATCTGGTTGGTTTTGCAATGCCATGGAACTGCCCCGTGTCAGGCTGGTGCCTGTCCTTAGAGAGTGTTGCTGAATGGCTGATTGTTGCCTTGTGTCTTGGCTTAGCAAGACGCGGCATGGGTTTCTGAAGCCGTGGGTCACTGGCACAAGCATTTTCAAGGTATGGCTTTTGGGTACTCCTGGCTCCAGTCCCTGGCGGCAAGCAGTGCAGTGTTGCTTTGGTCTTTCGATCCTGAACAGGCCGACTGGAGCATGATGTGTCTGATCTTGGCAAATGCCCTTGCCGGCTCACAGAGTGCCCATCTCATCAGTGAGTAACCAGAGCAAAGCAAGCATCAGCATACATGTTATCATCAGCATGCTGGGCTCATGCGCTTGAGGCGAAGGCTGTCAGCACAAGTCACACTTGCATAGGTCGTGGCGGATTGTTTCGGCAAAGATGTCTTAGGGAATGGTATTGGTTTCCCGCCGCACAATGCGAGAGCGAGCTGACAACTCCGAGACCAAGCCCGGAGAAGGCATCGAGGAAGGTAGCCGCGTGGTGGTCTTGAATGGCAGGCACTTTCCATCATTTGGTGCCGGGGATCAGGGCCGCGTGCTGCAGGTTGACAAGGAGGCTCTCAATTGTGATGTGCTCTTCGAGGGCAGCTCGCGACCCATTCCGGTGGCTCTTCGGCATCTGAGGCTGCTTAAGCCGAGCACAAATGGATCGCGCTCACAGCTGCCAGTGAGCCGAGCCCTGGATTTCAAGGATGGTGAAGGGACGAGGGCTGACAGCCGTGGAAGGGCTGCTGAGGCCCGAGGCTCGTCTGCAAGCCCAAGGCGTTCCGTCAGCATCTCCGTGGCAGAGCCAGTCTCAGCAGATGCACGACGTGAAAGCCGTCCTCCTTCATTCCTACATTCCATGGATCAGAGACTGCAGGCTTGCGAAGCCGCTCTGGAGAGCTCCTCCACCCCAAATTATCGAGTGGTAAAGCCAGGGCAGGATGATGCAGTCCGGAGTAGCGACCTCAACCTGCTAGAGGACCGAATCCAACGACTTGAGCAGCGCCTCAAGGATGAAGTGGATGTCTTGACGAAGCGGCTGCAGCAAGCGACGGCCTTTGGCCAATCCTGGGAGTCAAGGGCCAATGCCTTGGAGAGACACATCAAAAGCTTAGGGCACGTGCCCCCTAGCCCGACACCCTCATCTTGCTCCGGGCTCTCGGCGCGGGGATCCGCTCCGCTGTATTTGTCTGCTGCCATCCCACAGCAGCGGCTGTCAGCCACGCCGCCGGCAAAATGTGTGAACACCATGCCTCCAACTCCATCAACCGGACCATGCGTCACCCAAGCAGCTGCCCAAGCAGAGTTGCCAGAGACCTGCTCTACCTGCGGAGCTCCGATTCTGCCCGGATCCAGATACTGCATCAAGTGCGGCGCAGGTGGACCAGGGTTTAGGGAGCCCAGAGAGCCCAGAGAGCCCAGAGAGCCCAGGGACCGGGAAGATCCCAGCAGCGCTCGGCGCTCACTCTCTGCTGGACCGGGCCATGCTACCCAGATTCCGACCTACGTCCGGGGAGCAGCATACCTTACAGCACGACCCCATGAGACACCACCGAGGACCCCACACATGGTCTCAGGTGCAGTGCTCCAACCGCCAGTTCTACCTCCCATGATAGTGCCGCATGAAGGCGACGCTTGCGGGTGCTCTCCTGCGAGTGCCTATGTTTCGGGGCCTTGCTTCACCCCACCACCCGGAGGACACATCCTCACGCCACGCTTAGTAATTCCCCAAAGGCCTTTTGGCTGAGAGTGATCGAGAGCGTTTGTCCTCACGTTCCAGAGGTGGTGCCGCGGGCTGAGATGGCTGATCAGTGGTACGGATCTTAATTCGTGCAATGAATCTTGCATTGTAGTACCCGCGCAGGGAGGAAACCTCTGCAGATTTGATTCGTGGGTAACGACACGACGACACTCGTAAACGTTCGACTAGCATATTGCTGCAAATTGCCAATGCCTCTCAAGACCTCAAAGCCTGGCAACAGAGGAAAATAAATGTTTTTGTGAGACGGCCAGCCCTTGTGTCAAGAAGTTCTACTTGAAACTTTGCCCAGGTTGCAACAACCTTGCCGTGTAGAGATGAAGAGCGCAAATCTCATGAAGCTGTCGGAGAGACCACCTCGGATGAGACTCACCGCGGATACTCGTGACAAACGGTGCCCTACTGATATCGTCACGCGGTAGTGTAGTGCAAGCGGTCCGTGGTCCCTGTGGGCTGTGGCCATCCTGCTTACAGCAGCTCTTCAGCTCCCATCGCCAAAGCTGGCCCAAGCCGGGTGACAAAAGCACCAAAACCTCGCGAGCTTGCGAGCGCTTTTGTGTTAGGGGATTATGGCAACGGCTCCTGGGCAAGAAGATGTCATCAGCTGTCAGCAGCTGCCAGGTTGCTGCCAGCCGTTCCAATTGGTTTCTGCTTCCTTGTCGAGGTTTGTGAGCCGGAATGGCAGGGTGGAGATGAAGGAGATGGGGGAGTTGAGCTTGGCCCCCACTTTCCAGAATGTCCTAGCGCACTTCACTTGCCCGACTGTTTGTACCGCTGAGGATGTACGAGGTGACGCCAGAGTACGTGAACCTCCTCACCGCTCCCACAGATCAGTACCTCTGCGACCTGCGCCTCAGCTTCTTTGGGCAAGATACAATATGCGTTCCGGATCATGTGGCTACTTTGAGCAAGCAGCTTGCAAGCAAAAGAAGACAGCTCGGGTCGGTAGCCCAGGGAGCACAACATCTATAACATCCAATTTGCATCTTGACTGCAAGTCGAGCACGACGTGTGAGTTTGGGATGTCCTTCTCCTGCACATAGAAGACTGTCACTGGTTTCTGCCATGGTCTTGACCAGGTTGACTTCAGAATCCGTTCCCTGGACGAGGGCAACGAGGGAGTGCCGAAGCTGCAGAGAACTGAGCGGTCTCATCTTTAAGGCTGGAGCGGCTTTTTTGTCTCTCTCTCGAGGTGCTTTTTGATCTCGGTGCTGGAGATCGTCCATCCCCCATCCCACCAGAGCTTGCGGAGGCGTGCTGCAGAAGACGCATGTTTTTGATTGCTGCTTGCGTATGGGCAGAACGCCGGCCGCTTCATCCGTTACCATTTTGGGCCACAGATGCTTGTCTCAAGCTGCACCAGGTCTTGGATGGTCTTGGCATGTTCTCTTTGCGGCTGCATGCTCAGGTTCCTCGAAATCCAGAACATAGGCACAACTCTAGAGTTCACCAACGGCCACCTGTTTGCACGGAGCTTTGTTTGGTAGCTATGCCGGCAGCATGAGCTTTTCAGGTGACTACGAGGTGCAGAACTTCAGGATGATGATGATGATGCGCAGCATTTGTGATAACTGCTTTTGTAAACTGTACACATGAGCCAGCAGCTGTGGCATCCGGGGTGCTTGCTAGCGTGCAAACGGGCCACGAGTTCATAAACGAGTGCCCATGTTTTTTGTTGGGACTTCGAAGCCGCAGGATGATCGAGCGACATTACTTCCGAGACCAGCTGCTGACAAGTGCCCTCACAGCATCTCACAGCATGAGCTTGTTTCGTTGGCTGCTTCAAGGCTGTTGCATGACTCTGCGAGGCTATGACTTCACTATGCCTTTCGTCATCCCAAACACCAGGACATCCTCACAACCTGGGATCGACAAGTGCAGTTGAATGTGTCGGCAAATTTGCGAGGAACACTTGGGAGATGATTTACTCAAAGCCAGCGCTGAGCGATGAGTGGAAGGCTCGCCTGAATTGCGTTCGAAGAATATCTTTAGACCAGACTCACCTTTGCTTGAACACTTGTCGATTTTGCTGGCCAGGAAGCGTTGATCAATAGCCCATGGGAAGTTCGATCTGATAGTGCCTGGGACAAAAGTGTGCAAAGGCATGCTGTTGCTGACAGCTAGCAATGTTGGAGGCTTCTACTTCGTAGATGGACGGCTTGTGATGCACAATCGTGCTGATCCTTCGCCGCACGACATATCCTGCGAGTGGATGGGAAGGAGGACGTGTGTGAACCAAGGAATACAACTATGGGTACTGAGAAGTACAGCTGCCGATTGAAGAAACATCTCAAACGAAAGTTTTGAGGCCCGAAAGGTGGGCCCGGTTTCTGAATTCGGCTTGCCCCATCCTAGATTTTTGAAACTAGCTGGAGTGTGAGCTGCAGGGATGTGCCCATCAATAAGTTGGGGCTCTGCAGTGTCTCCTTCCGATTCTCGGCGCGTCAGTTGTGGTCCCAGCAAAGCTCGGGGACTGCAACTGGCAAATGCTGGCAAATGCTGGCAGTTGTGACGGCCTCTCGTTGGAGCTCAGCTCTGCGCGGCTCAGATGAAAGCCGAAGCATGCCTTTTGCCTGAAGAAGCCTTCTGGACCCAGGGTGCTTGCACAGTGCTGACGTGCTTTGCAATGCTCGCCTGGCTCGAAGTTTTGATTTCAGGGCCTCGGGCCTTGATGCGAGTCCATTTGCTGGGCCGCAGAGTGTGCCGCCCTCGGCTCAATCCACGCAGATGTTGGAGATCCTGGCGCCTTACTTTGGTTACCTTCATCCTTGAGGTTGTCCATCTCACAAGTGCGGTGTACAGCACCGGCGAGGAGCTAACTTCGAGGAAGCGCAGGACGGCTAATGTTCTCACTGGGCGAAGGACTTGCAAGCAAGCCATGGCGACAGATGGCAAGCAGAGCACTGCCAGGAGTCTGTTGTTGGCATGGGTAGACCTTGACTCTTGACAGCATGAAGCAGGAGAGATTTGCTGCAGCAAATTGAAGTGGACGTGCAGAAGAAATGGGAGAAAGAGAAGGCATCTCGGTCTCAGCTTCTGCCCAGCATTTGTCTTGCAAAGCTGCTCGTTGTGACTGTTGGTTCTGCGAGATCTTCGAATGTGATGCTCCGGAGAAGAGCAGCGAGAAGTTCATGTGCACCTTTCCATATCCGTACATGATACCTGGCCACAAAGTCACGTAGTCTGTAGCTCTTCATGCAAGATGGTTTTGGTCATGCGCTGCGCTTGCATGCGCTTGCTGGCACTGGAGTGCACGTGAGGAATGGCCTGCTGCACATCGGGCATGCCTTTTCCCTGACGACTCATGGTGGCACAGCCTGTCGTATTGTAGTAGCCAATCGGCCGAGTTTGTCCAGTTCATCCAAGGAAAGCCATTTTTGCCGCGCATTTCAACCGTTTGCTGGGCAAGAAGGCTGGCACAACATGAGGGTATATGACTGCGTAGCTGTGTTTGCTGCATGGAGTCTCAGCATGAGCAGGTCCTGTTCCCTTTCGGCTTCCACTGTACAGGCATGCCAATACAGGCAGGTGCAGACGTAGTGAAACGTAGAGCCAAGCTTTAAAGATGTTCCGGCTTAGCAGCTTGCTTAGCAGCTTGCTTAGCAGCTTACAGGCTGCAGCCAACAAGCTGGCAAGGGAGTTGGCTCCTCATTCTCCCTCCTCCAAGACGGAGCTGCACGACTCTCATGGCTTCGCTTTTCGTGCTTTGAGGTTCGACGTGTTCGGCAAGCCATACCCAGTCTTTCCACCGGGCCGTCCGCAGCCCAAGGCTTGAGATGCCCACAAGCGGGAAGATGCCAATGTAGACTGCTGATACCGCTGCTACCCACGCAAATGATGTTTGGGGACTTGATTTTCAGTACTTGGGTGTTGCTTTCAGCACGCTGGTGGACGCCGGGTCTCGAGAACGCTGGAAGAGAGAGAGAGAGAGAGAGAGAGAGTGGAAGCAATGTGCACAGCTTCCGGCTACATGCCTGTAGCGAGCATAACATCATGTAGGGGCTTCCGAGGGTTAGGGGTTCGGCGCATGGGCCACTTTGCTGTTTCCCTGTCATAACCTCACATGGCCTGCTTGCGAAGCCGCTAGATGGTGGTGCTGTGCTGTCTTGTTTCACGCCGACCAGACCGGGCTGGACCCAGCTTGCGGCACTGCCGCAGCGCACCTCGTGAGGGGTGCGTACAGCTGTGAGAAGAAGAAGAAGAGTGGAAGCAAATGCTCAGTAACCGGGGCCTGGGGCAGTTTTGCGAGATCCTGATCCGCCCTGCTTGGGGCTGTGCCCCTGCCTCTCCCCAGTGGAGAGGTGTAGCAGTGAGAAGAAGAAGAAGTGGTGCTTTCAGGAGTCTTCGCCAGATGTTATTGAGATCGATGATGAGGGAGTCACCATGCAGTGGAAGCCCCCTGCATCGACTGGCAAGAAGGCCGCGCAATGACTTGGCTCTCAAAATCCTGCACGGACTTGTTTCTAGGCAATCAAGGAGTACGTCGTGCATATGAAGGCTTCGACTCTTCACGGAGTGCCTGGGCATGTTGGTGAGTCTGTGATGGCCAGGTGCAGGACCAGGACTTCAAGGAGATAAAGAAGGTAGTGCCCCCGAGCCCCGAGGTCCCTTTGCGCTCGCCCGTTTGTCAGCCTACCTTGGGACAGACCTTATGGCGTTATGGCAGGAGTTGAAAGCCGCTGGCAACAAAGTCCGGGCAGTCCTACCTATTGAAAGCGGGGGCTGTGTCTACAAGGCCATTGATTTCTCTGTGGATAGCCAGTGGAAGCCACGCCCGCACAGGTCATCGCCGTTTTAGAGGACGCCGTAGTTTTTGCATCGTAGGATCTTTCTTGTAGGGACAAGATCGACGTTGCAGGATGGCTCCTCGTGCCCTCCAAGCCCTGAATCAGATCAAGTTTCTGTGGATGCAGCACCCAAAGACAAGAAGAGCGGTCTGGCCCTCTGACCTTGGGCCTTCGCCTGGCTTGCTGCCTGTGCTGGGTCCAGGTGCCGCAGGTGGCAAGCGCGTGGCAAAGAAGATCCTGGCAAAGAGCGGAGATGCTGCGTTTCAGTATGAAATCATGAAGGACGAAGCACACGTATTGCCACGAGTCTCTGCAGAGAGCAGCATTCTACCAGTACCTACCTGCATAACAGGCAATGGGGCTGTCTCCTGAAGAGATTCCCAAGCTCAGCACCCAGTTCAACATGTGCAACGAAACCGAAAGACGCTGTCTTCAATCAACTTGACCAATCCATACCCGTCAATCAATCATCAGGTTCGTCGATCCGTCATACTGGCCGATACCTGAAAGAATCGGCATGAGTGGCGCATGGCATGGCTGAAGCTATGAGGCTGCAGTATTTCCCGCCTTTGGGGGTTCGTGACCTGAAGCGCTTGGGCACACCTGTTGACTTCCGGCGATCGTCCGTCACCCAGCGTGGCCGATCTCCTTCAGGCATTTGCTGTGACTTTAAATGCAATGTGGTGGTTAAGATCTCACGTGCTGTTTCGAAATTCTAAACAGTATTTTGCCAAGGAGAGTTGTCCATGTTACTGGACGCCCAAAACATCGCACAATCCACTAGTCACCCGCTTTGCTAGACCAGAACTGGGTTCCTAGTACGTATGATGCTTGAGATTGCCATTGGATGCCGTTGTTTTTTGTGCGGGGTTTGCTGGCACACGCTGTCCCAGATAGTGCCCCAGTCTGCACTCTCAGGTTTATCACAACATCTGTAAACAGCTTCTATGCCCTGTCCTCGGTCCTGCTCTTCAAGCTTGTGCAGCGGCAGTGCGCAATGTCCTTCAGAACCAGCTCATGTTCTGATCACATGCCGTATCTGCATTTTTTGTCCGAGGATAGCTTCATCCGGTGGCAGTTCAGGACTGGGTGGGTACAAGCATGCCTGTGTTGTGCTGTGTGCATTCCTGGTGTATATCACAGGAAACTGAAGCAATCCGACAAGATCGGATTTGGAAAAAGGCCCACCATTTACAGCGCCTCTCCTGCGAGTATGGGCAGAGCAGTCCCCGATAGCAAGACATATGGTTCTCTTCCGAGGCGAAATGGATGGACAGGCACCATTTTTCAAATTATCAGCGATCATGGCTAGCAAGAGTTTCATCTCCCCAAGGCATGCATGGATCACGATAGAGCGGAGGGCGAGGGCGTCGGACCGCAGGACTCATCCTGGCTCTTTTCAAGGTTGCTGGCTCCTAGAACGGGGATCCTTCTTGGGAACTTGTCAGATCCATCCATGTGGCATGGTTGCTGCAGCCCGTGCCAAAGTTGCGCGGCTTTGATCGTGTCCAGGAGTACACTGCCATTAAGATTGAACTGCTGGAATGGACAGACATGATGAAGAAGTTCTTCGCGGAGGGGAGCAAGGTTTGTCCTCTCAGAAGCTTTCAAGTTGTTAGATGCATCCCTCTTCCACAGGTGTTCCTGTTAGTGTGCCCCTGAGAACTTCCTTAGCCTTTCTGGGGCTAAGTATTGTCCACTGTTGTGCTGAGGCTGCTACCCTGCGAGCAGAAACCATGCCTGGACAGCCAGAGGCTTGGGTAACTCTGAGGACATGTCCCAGAATCACATCATATCACATCTATTGTAGGCCTTGTCGCTGACGTGCCCAGGACAAACTGCTGGATCCTGCCATCAGGACAGTACGGGTGCTACAAGGGCCCTGACCTGGAAGTGTATGCTTCTCGATGGCACTGCTAGCTTTCAAGCTTTTTCTCACGGCCATCAACCTGTCAATATGTCAGGTGTGCTCGCATCGAGCCGCAAGGAACATGAGCTTCCAGGAGTGGCTTTATGCCATTTGCTGTCCTTTGTTGACTTTTGTGTGCCAGAAGGACATCTTGCAACCCTGGGGCAAGCCGTACTGTTACATGGAAGTTTCAGGCTGTCTGTAGCGCTGTCTGGTTTGGGATGACTGCCTGGTGAACTTGCAGAGGTCAGGAGCTCTTGGGCAAGAAGGCCCGTAGCTGAGATGGCCCATGAGTTCTTATTTTGATATTGTGTGGGCATGTTGATTTGCTTTCACGCGTGTGGTCGGAATCACTTTTGTTGGAATGCTGGAGGTCAAAGCGCCGACGACCAAGTACGATCACGTTTTTGTGTTGCCTCTGCCCACGATTAAAATGGACAAGGCACCTCTTCCGGGCCAACAGAGACGTTAAACAAGCGGGTGGACCAGAGACTGAACGCAACTCGCAGGGCACTGGCGTTGTCACCAGCGTCCCAAGCGACTCACCTGATGACTTTGCGGCCTACATCGACCTGATGAAATCAGGCGGCTGGCTTGAAAGGGCAGGTGTGAGGTTTCAAGGGTTCAGGGTTTAGGGTTTTGGAAGTTAGAAAAAATGGTTTGAGCCGAGCCGGCGGATCATGAAACACAAATGTGCAATGCTCGAAAGCCAAGCATTAAAACAACCGAAGAGAATACATGAGTCTGGCCTCTTGACCTGGGCCCAAGATCTTTGATTTTGGGTTTTGCTGAGCGCTTCTAGGCATCTTTTCTTTTTCAAGGGTGCTGCGCAACCTGAATGATCATGTGACACCCTGCAGCAACACAGAGGGCGAGTCCAGGAATGTTCCGACATGTTTCTACTGCCTCCTTCTCAGGGATCTCACCGAACAATTTTCTGCCTGAGCATCATCTCGTTTTCCGACTCAACGCCTCACTCGTGCTGTCTCTTTTTGACTGACCACCTGCCATTTTCTGGCTCAATGTCTCTGTTTCGACTCGAGTTTCCCGAACCGCCAGTTCCACCCATTTAGGGGCCCAATTGGGCCCAATCCTGGCTGCGCATCTGCCTGCCAGACAAGAAGCGTGAGTTCTACGGCGTCAAGAAGGAGTGGGTAGTACCATTCGATTTGATCCCAATCATTGACGTCTACGTCTCAGACTTTCTGGTCCTATGCACTCCTAGATCGGTTCTGCTTGATGTAGAGCAGAGGTCGAGATCGATGGCGAAGTCCGAACTATGGCAGCACAGTACATGACCTTCGCTTACTAGCCCGTCAGGGTCGCCATCGCCAACGTTGCATGCAGCCGAGATGCTCGTAGCCTCTGGTGATTCTGCTCCATCACGAGGTGTGAGAAGCTCGGAGTGCAGTCCATCAATGATCGCGTCAAGCTGGCAGAGGCTCACGACACGTGCTGCTTGGCGGCAGATTGCAGCACTTTTGGTCGACGTACCTGGCGCTGTTTCGTTTGAGCGAGGCTACAAGCTGGGCTTTGACAAAGGCGCTTTTCACCTTGAGTTTTGAGGTAGATCTTCACAGAGTTTGGCTTGGTCTTCTGTTCCAGATTAGCCCTGCTGCCAGCCAGATGTACACGCTAAAGCCCCGTACAGGTGTGATGTCCACCGGTCCATTCAAGGGCCAGCCTGTCAAGCAGCTTGACCGCCAGCAGCATAATTCTTCCCATTTTTCCCGGCATGCAACGCTTGCTGCATCTTGTGGGCTTCATCTAGCTTGTGACAAAAGATCCCTTCCAGGAGCTTTCGTTTGAGGCTCAGCTTTGCTGATCAGTCCAGGGTGCGGGGGAGTGGCCCGTTGGGTCCGTTTGGGTCGGTTGGAGGGTCATGATCGAGGTGTTTTGTGGGGGGGCCTTGCTCTGTCGGGGCCTGAGGCATTCCAGGCCTGGCCGCCGACGGATTAAAATTCGGAAATCGGAAAGGAAAAAGCGTTGTTTGAATTCAGACACGTTTCAGCCCTTCTACTACCCTCCTCTACGGCATCTCAGTTCCTGCCCGACCCTATACTATAATCGCCATTGCACAGCAACTCTGCCACAAAAAAGACGTCACTCTGTTGCATAGCTTGCTGCATGCGCATTAGCTTGACATGCACAGAGTGTGGCATAAAGCCAGTGCAAGGTGCCATAAGACAGAGGCGTTTCTAGGACAGAGAGGGTACAGAAACACACAGAACGCAACAAATCAGAGCAGGGTGCCTGTGGTCTAGGAATTTCTGCTGAGAGATGCTCTGTTGGTGCCTCGAACCTTCAGGTCGTCCCCGACAGGGTGAGAAGGGTCGTGAAGGTCCGCGGAATATATGTCATGGTGGAAAGTTTGCGGACGACATCGGATGGCCTCAGTCCGGCAAGGAGAACATACTTCACGATAGTGAAATTGCACGAAACAGCGGAAGATGGAAACCAAGCATGCAAGTGTAAACGCGCATTCGCAAATAAGGGTTGTGCTACAACTTTTCAGATTGTTGGAAATGATGGGTTTCCGGGAAAATGCAGCCCCAAAATGTGCAATGCAAATGCGCATTTCGTTTCCGTCCACCTGGACCGCCTGGCTCACACGGCTTACTGGAAGCTAACGTCACGTTAGGCCCGTGAAAAGAGGCAGAGATGATGTGATGGCCGTACAGAGTTCCTATGTCCGCTGCTTTTCAGGAAAGCAAAGATCGAGTTCAGAAACGCCTGGGGCTTAGCGCCCAGATGCCAGTTCCGGACTGCGGCAACTTTACAGTGTCAGGTAATGATCCAGGCAAAGCAAGCTTTTACATACTCGGAGCCTGAGAAGAAGGACGGCTGCTTTAACCACTCGGCTTTTGTGCTATCTATCTTCATGCCGGCAGGTGGTGTCAAGATCAGGCGATGAGTGCGTGGTGGCTGCAATCGATCAGCGACATGCCCAGTTAGCAGCCTGCCCGCACTCTTGAGTACCGATGTAAAAGCACTTTCGGTGCAGGTGGTATCTGAAGTACGGTGAAGCGTCCTGGAGGGGACAGATCGAGGCTGATTCTCTGTCAGCACGCCTCATGGATGCACGAGCAATCGTGGCTTCATGATGTCATCTTTTGCAGGGACACCTGCAGGGTTCGAACTTCGTCAGCAGCGTGGATGCAACTACGGCGCCGGAAGTCAACACGTCAAACCCGCTGGAATTTCAGGCTACAACGACCGCATCAAGGTTTGAATGCATGAGTGGTACCACTATGACATTGGAGGTCCATATGTAAACACGCCGCAGGAATCATTCGAGGATGCCATTGGTTGGCTGAAAGAGTGGGCGTGCAGTCGCAGTGGGCTCAGATCTCTCACCGAAAGGAACAGTCCTGCCAGAAATCGCGCTGTAAACATCATGCCAAGGTTCCTTTGGTCTGGGCACGCAGGCATGCCTACAAGTTGTATGGCCAAACGGAGCGAGGTGAAGTGAGGCACTGTGTCACCTGGGAGGTGCCGTGGGATGAAAAATTTGTGATCGAGTCACTGCTGGAACCCGAGCCTCCGAGCCTGAGGTGATGAGATGTGATGAGTTGAGGGGCTGTGACCTGTGAAAAGTTTTTTTTTTCCATGGGACGTTTGTTTGGATAGAGCGTTCCAGGGAGGAAATGATGGCAGAAAAGACGGGGGGACATGAAGTTGAAAAAGCATGCGAGACCCCGACACTAGCCGCCCCACAAAAGGGGGACTGCTCATCAAAACCAGCGTCAGCCTGTGGCAGTGTGGTCTGGCAGCTGTTACTCATGGAGAAATACAAGCAAGTTTGAAAAACATTCGAAGTCAGGTCGGACAGCACCATCTACATGGCATACTACACGGTGGCACATTTGCTCCACGGGGAGGCTGGTTTTCTGCACATGCGGGGCGTGTTGACCAGACAGTCGGTTGCTGATGTGCAGGGCAATCTGGATGGTGGACAAGGAAGTCCAGCCAAGATCCAGGAGCGGATCTAGCACAACTTGGCTCCTCCGTGTTGATGCAGATGGTTTGCCGGTCAAGATGCTTGCCGCATGAGGCCTCAGACCTCACTGACGATGTTTGGGACTACGTGTTCCTAAATGCGCTGCTGCCTTAGGTAGCTGTGCCAAATTTATGATTCAGTCGCGATTTGTCGAAACCCAGAGTCTGCACTGAAGGCCTTTGCCAAAGAAGTCCAAGATTCCACAAAAGACTCTGGAGCTGGGCTGAAGCGTTTCCCCGAACTTTGGGCTATGCACATGCCCCAGCTAGTGTAGCCAGCATGTTGTTGAAGAGGAGAAGATGCGGAAAGAGTTCCGGTGCGCTGCCTGGAGAGTTGGGTGTCCATCAGCCTGTCATCGCTAGCAGCGCGTAAAGTGCTGGCCGTGTCCAGGTTCTGGTACCCGATGGACTTGCGAGTATCCGGTAAAGATCTGATTCAAAACCACTTGACCATGGCTTGAGCCCTGGTCTCTGTGAGCCTTTATGTGGACTCAACCTTGTGCTCGTGGCTTAGTTCGTCAGGCCCTGTACAACCATGCCTGTGTTTGGGCGATCACCTCGGTGCAACCTGCCTTTTAAGCTGTCATTGAGCTCTAGATTGGTCAGGAGAAGGAGCCAGAGATGTGGCCAAAGAGCTTCTTTTGCAATGGGTGGTTGTTGGTCAACAACGATGCTATGCTGCAGCCCACGCAGATGGTGGTCCATAGTCCATGCTGATTTCTTCAAAGAAACTCCGAGCTCACGCAAGCAGGTCATGAGAAATCATCTAAGGAGAAGATGTCCAAGTCAAAGGGCAACTTTTTCACAGTGGAGGAGATCATCAACAAGTGCCCGGCTGGACAATACATGAGTACATTCGAGCTGCAGATTGTCCTCTGTGATCCTCTGTGCTTTTGCCAGTTACTCAGCAGACACCGTCCGCCTGGCCATGGCAAACTCTGGCGACACGCTAGAGCCAGCAAATTTCGACCAGACTGTGTGCCGCTTTGAAGCAACTTGAGGACCCATAAGCTTGTACGACCGATTTACAGGGATGGCAATGTTGGGGAAGGGTCAAATGCTGCGCCTCCTTGCAGGTAACAAAGCTGTACTCACTCTGGCGGTTTTTCTGGAGACCATGAAAGCATTGGTCGGCGGCAGCGAGCCGCTGGATGGAGGCGCAATCAGTGGCGTTGATACACTTTGCGAATGCAAGCCTCAAAAAAGACTCTAGGAACAGCAGCTTGGTTTGGAGCAAGCCGCCACAGTGTGACATGCAGGTGACGGGATGGCTCGCTTTGTGGACAAGTGGTTTGCCAACGAGATGAATCGCTTGGTGTTGCTCGCCTGCCATGGTACTCCAGCCCAACCCACTTTCCGCTGGCATGTTGACAACCAAGGTTGGAAAGCAAGAAATTCTATGAGACCATGTGCCCTCAGTGGAGGGTGGTTGCTCACAGCTAGGTCGAATTTCGGTAGATCCATTTCGCACCAATCAGTTGCCGCAAGTCTTCCTGGATGTATGTCGTCAGAGAGAGCTGTTGCATGACGGGCCAGGTACTACCGGGAAGCATTGCGCACATGCTACTTTGAATTCACGTCGGTGTTTGACCAGTCAGGAGCTTAGTCATTCCAAGCAGCTGGCCGACCCTCAGCTGCGTCCGGCAATGGAAAGCCCGAGGTACCGTGACATCTGCAAAGCTGCCAACTGCCAGCCGAACAAGGTTCTGACCATGAGGCTCTTCAGTCACACAAGCGTAAAGGAAGTATCTAGGACTGAACAAACATGCAAGGTACTTGGAGTGGCAGATGATCACATTGTCGCCAATTTGTCCGTCACCGATTTCGCAAGTTTGTCAAGCTCTGGCCACCGGATTGAATGTTGGCGTTTCAAGGTCCGCATTTTTGCGAGCATGGTTGGTCAGTCGTACTGGGCAAGTCGGGCTCGGTCCTGGATGCAAGGCTTGGAACATGATGAAATGATGCCAGATGCAGAAAGCAGATGCCTCGAAGGTATCCAGCTCCGACAGCAGCAGTAGACACCTCGCTCTCCAAGCAGGGTGATTACATGTTCAACAAGGCCACGTGGCTGCAAAACCACGGTGTGTGAGTGTATCCTGGCACAACAGCCTTGCACGAGTCGTACAGCCGTTGTCAGGTGCCCCATGATTTCATCAAGCTGCCAGAGCCGCAGCACATCACGCTTGTATGTCTCGCTGCTAGATGCATTCAAGTCCAAGCTACAGGCTAGAGAAAGCAACAAAATCCGGAACAGCAAAGTCAGCCGTGGTTTATGTGGCAAAGGCTCACGGACGGTTCGTCGCAAGTTCTAACAAGAACCGACAGAAAAGGGAATTGACATTGCTTCTTCAATTCATCATGACAGGAATTCCCCGATTGGAAGAAGAGACTCGCTTCAACAAGCGCACTCGGTGGTGCTTTGCAAGTCTCTGCATCACGAGACAACTGGCGATCCCTCTGATGGCCCTGAGGACAGTCTTGGCCAAGCTGAGGCCGCATGCCCGATAAGAGACAAAGGTTTGTGATTTTTTCTGAGCTTGACCACTGAGGGCCAGACACGATGCCGGCAAGCTGCCGTTGGTGTCTCAGGCCAGAATCAGAAGCAGAAGCCAAAGACCCCTTGTGACCATGTGATTCGCCAGGAAGACATGAAGGCAAACCCGGAAGCCTCGGCGCAGTGGAAGGAGATCATGACAGAGCTCATGCAGGACTTCGGACTTGAGCTTGCTTTGCTCACGAAGCCCTCTTCAGTGCTTTTGCAAGGATGCTTCACTCAAGCCGTTCGGCAAACACCTGGGACCGTTTGCAGCATTCAAGCGTGATGAGGCAAGAAACTTCAACATGTGGTTCTTAGGTTACGCAGCATCGATCCGTTTTGACTTTGGCATGAGGCGGCGGCATTTGGCACCAGTGCCCTGGATGCGTCCTTGCCGTTCGATGAGCTAGCTTTGATTGCAGAGAACGCCTCAGCCTTGGAAGTCCTGCTAAGCAGCCGTTGCATTGTTGTCAGTCAATCAAAAAAGCCACCTAACCCTATGCCAAGAACAAGCTGGCGCAGAGTAGTCGGCCTGCTCTACATTAAGACCCTCTGACCTTTGAGTCCTTGGAAACTTGGGGGGGGGGGGCAATGTCTTCTCCTGACCATGGGAAATTCAGTGCAGGTGCCATATCTGCAGCAGAAGTTGCAGGCGGCTCGTAGCAGCAGATTTGGGGCAACTTCCTAAATTTGAGGTGTGCAGATCCTGAAAATCACCGGCGCAGGTGCAGGTGGAGGTGCGCTCCGCCGACTCGGCTGACCCCAACCACAAGGAAGAGTCAAAGGGCAGGTGTACGATTGCGATTTGAAGCTGAAATTGGTGTCGCCCTACCAGAGCTTCAGAATGAAGACTGGAACAACTGTGAAATGTGCTACGAAACATCTCCAGGAAGCAGCCGGCAATTCACAGTGGGCGGCCTCAGGACTTGCTTCAAGGCCATGCGAGGCCTTTCTCAAAACAGGGGTAACCGTGTATCCCAACATTTTCAGGGAACTATTGCACATCATACGGAAATTCTGTGGAGGTTCGGGTTAGGGATCATACGGATCGTGTTGCCAAGCCGTCCCTTTGGAATGATCACACGCCTTCAAATGACGCACTGATAGCTGGCAATTGTGATTGTCAGGCTTGCTATCCTTTGTGTTGTCTTACAGGTGAGGAGGTTTGCGAGTACTATTCTTCTTCCTTGCCACGCTTGGTATACTCGAGCTCAAATCCAAGAGTCGCCGACATTAAGACTGGCTTAGCGTCCAGGACAAAGGCTTTAAAGGCTCCAGGCCCAACTTCATATTCTGTAAGGCGAAAGCCTACTGTAGGCTTCAGGTTTTTTAGAGGAGTTAGATTCACCGGCCTGCATTCGAGTGTGCTAATAACGTGCCGACGTATGTGCGAAGCAGGCCATTGGTTTTGGTGGATGGCCATTGCGGCCATTGAGTTCGGGGGTTTTAAGATCTTTTCGAGTTAAGTTTGCTTATCAGTCAGCAGGTTTAGGTTGTGAGCATTGGGTAGGCAGTGTTCGGAATCTGAAATATTCAGGCTGTAGGGTACACGGTTAAGAGGGTTAGGGTTTCAGGCCTCAGGGGTTTTAGTGTTTGTGCCCTAGGGTTACAGGGTTACAGGCTTCGATTTTTGAATAGCCGGTCAATACTATGTCTTTGGATTCCGCGCTTTGGATGCTTTGTGGCAGACTTGAAGCAGCATGTAACGGTTCCCTGAGCAGCCAGAGTACACATTTTGAGTACAGGGTTGTGGGTTTTAGGGTTCAGGGGTATGTTTCAGGCTTTAGGGTTACAGTCCACGGATTCAAGGTTTGGGAATTGTAAGGTTCAGCTATGAGGGTGTGGTATTGCGTTCCCCGAAAAGGGGGTTTTGCTACACTTGAGGATCTGCGGCCGGGGGTTTGGGATGTATAGTTTGTATGGTTTGGGATTTATAGGTTAAGGGTCTTCAGGGTTTGGGAGTAAAGTGCAGTTCAGGGTTAAGGGCTCGACTTTTATTGTTGAGTGTTCACGGGTTGGGAACCTTTGTCTTCGCATTTCACGTTACAGCGGCTCTGTTGCTAGTGATCTATGTTTGGGCTGAAGGGCGCTGCAGGGTTGTTGAGCGTAGGGGGCTTTAGGGTTCTTTGATAGTTTCGGTGTTCCGGGCTTTGGGTTTTTGCCCCCCTGACAGTTGCACGGGCCAGTGATGACAGCCCAAATTCCTGATCCGGAGACAAGCTTTGAGTTTCATATTGTGAGAGTTCCGTCATGCAGGTGGCATGAGCAGAGAGGTTTGATCGAGCGAGGAATTCCAGATTTAATTTTCAGCAGTTTCAATCGCAACTTGCTACCTTGGAAACTCTCAAGCACAAAAGGACTGAAAGCCAACCCCGAGTTGCTGTGCTTCGTGGTGTGCTAAGGCCAGGCAAGCCTGGTATCCATTTCGAAGTCGAAAAAGTTGAAGGTGGCAACTTGTCTGACATTCCAACCACGATCACTCATGATCTCGCAGTAAAAGAGTAATTCTGACATGCAGGCAAGGCAGGTGGCGATGGAGGTAAGGCCAAGGCCGCTGAGACCTCAGCCCACGATCAAGCTCTCAACATGCACGAGTGTCTCTGTAGCAGAGTCGCGCTTAGGCAGCAAAAGCTGGAACAAATGGCAAGGCTGCACCGAAGGCTGCGCCGAAGGCCTGCGTGTGGTGCATTGTCCCGTCCGGCTCCAACAAAACAACTGGCCAGCAGAGGCAGAGACCATCGCTGACCTGAAGAAGCTCAACGAACACCTCAGCACTAGGACGATGCAAGTCTTTCGCCTGGCTTGCATGCACAGTTCCTCTTGCAGTAAGCAGTTAGCAGCTGTGATCTTGAAAAGTGCGACTGCCGCAGCATTTCTCCATGACTCTGACTGCGCAGTTTGAAAGAGCGGACTGGGCAGAAGCAGAGGCACAGTAGTCTCAGTAGTTACGTTAGCGACACGTCGCATGGCCAAATGGTTGGGCTTATTGCTCGTCTTTGGCTCCCTCACAGTTCCGCTGCTGTCTCAGACCATCTACGCCAAAAAGGAAAAGCTGGTAGAGAGCCGCATCATTGTGCGTTACCCGGAAGGGTCAGGGGAGAGGCTCAATGAGTACGTGGCGCGTTTGGAGAATATTCCAGGCATCCGCAGGGCTGATGCGCTGAGACGATTAGACATGGCTGTCGTGGTGTGTGAGCCTGGCGCAGATGAAGATGCAGTTTTGCAGGCGCTCGATGCAGAGAAGGATGTGGAGCTAGCAGTTCCAGATTCCTGGGTCTATGCCTTCGGTGCATCGGACGCGCAGATGTGCTCTGCAAACCCTGGCTGTCGCGCCTTGAACTTACAGGGCAGCTGCTGCCCGGCACCAGATGGTGCAAGAATGGCATGCTGCTTCGCGAAGCCTCAGAAGAAGTCGACGCGACAAAGTGAAAGTACCATCTCCCTGCAGAGTGTGACGCAGCTGCCAATGGCATGATATGTTTTTTGCTTTCGTTGTTCTCCCATGTTTGGTCATCTCATGTGTTCCGAAATGCTGCGAATGCATGGGAAGGTCCATGGAGGCTACATCACTGTATCTCACTTTGGGCGGGTCGGGTGGAGAGGAAAAAAGACAGACCCTGATGCACAGATCCAGTTGGAAGCCCATGCGGATGGCTACGTGTCTCTCCGGTCTAGTCATGGCACCTATCTGGTGACCAGCCCGTCAGGACATCTGGTTGCATGGCATCGTGGGCATGGGGAAGCTGATGACTGGGAGAAGTTCAAGCTCATCTACAACACCGATGGTACCGTTTCGCTGCGCAGCAAGGTGTCTGACAAGCACGTCAGCCGGGACAATGCAACTAGTACAAGTCAGCTGTTTCATTTCATGTGTTACCACGAAAGAAACCCCATGACATGCAAGCATAGTGCCCCTTTCTGACCTAGGCAACATCAGACATGCTCTCTGCCACAACTGACAGAGTAGAGATCAGTGAGCGCTTCATGGTGACCATATCCCATGGCAAAGACACCTTGGTTCCAAATGACCCGCGGCTCTCGAAACTTTGGGCAATTGACCACTTCGGCGATCGGGACATGGACGCACTTGAAGCCTGGAAAATGTCTTCACGGTCGATTCCAGAGTCAGCACAACCTGTCGTGGTTGCAGTGATCGACACGGGGATCGATTATACGCATCCGGACTTGCAGGAGTCCATGTGGGTCAATCCAAACGAGATAGCTGGAAATGGAATTGATGACGATGGAAACGGGATAGTGGATGACATCCACGGGGCGGACTTCGCAAACAATGATGGGGATCCCATGGATGACCAGATGCATGGCACCCATTGTGCAGGCACAATTGCCGCCACCGGCAATAACAGCATTGGAATTGCTGGCGTTGCATGGCAGGGTGTCCGCCTTATGGCTCTGAAGTTCCTGACCTCCACAGGCTGGCTTCAGTAGGCTGTAGTTTGGTTTCAACTACACTTTCTTTCCTTCCGGATGGTGTGGGGACAGAGGGCTGCAAAGTAGATGGGGGTTTGTCCCCACAGAGGTAAACATTTTCTTGCCTTAGATGTGATCAAGATGTGCTTTGCTTTGCTTGCTTCTGCCATCTTCTGCCCACCCAGGCGCGGGCCGCACTTCTGATGCCGTGAAGTCTTTAAACTACGCAGTGGCCATGGGTGCCCACATCCTGAGCAACTCCTGGGGTGGCAGTGGCTCCTCTTCAGCCCTGCGTGTAGCCATCGAGAGATCTGAGCATGCTGGAGTCCTCTTCCTGTCGGCTTCGGGAAACGACGGCCTGGACAACGATGAGGTGCCCAACTTTCCTGCAAATTATCCCAACGAGAACATTCTGTCTGTGGCGTCAACGACGCAAAAGGGAGACTTATCACCATTCTCCTGTTATGGAAAGACCACCGTGGATGTTGCTGCTCCTGGAAGCGATATCTACTCCACCATCCCGGGAGGTGATTATGCTTCACTCAGTGGGACATCCATGGCAACGCCACATGTGAGTGGTTTGGCCGCTCTAATCTGGCTTTATAGGCCCGAGCTTGCATTCACCCAGGTGAAGGACATCATCCTCAGGTCCACTGTGCCTGAGAAGTCCTTGGAGAATGCATGTGTGACAGGCGGTCGTATCAATGCCCGACGTGCCATGGGCCTGGCTTCCATCTACCCGGCCCCTCGGCCGCCGATCCATGCGCCAACGCAGGCGCGGGAGCTTTGCACCAAAAGATATCAAAAAGACGTAGAGATGTACTTACAGTAACTTCAGAAATTTGATATGTGGAGACGCCTTCGAGATGCCCTAGGTCCGCTTCGCCGATACCAACCCCGCTGTGGGCCGCATCGGCGGCAGCGTGATCATCTCTGCTCCGGACGACCAGAGTGACGTTGAGTACTACGGAGTTCACTTTCTTTCCTCCTCTGGCGTGCTCATGGAGAGCATCGGGAAAGCTAACGTTTCCGGCCAGAAGACTTTAAGCATCAAGCTGGACAACTTGACGATCCCCTTGTTTGCGAAGGGCATGGCTGCAGTTGCCGTGAATAGCAGTGGCAGGATGCCTGTCGCTGCTGCTGCAGTGCTTAAGATCAATCAGCAGGAGTTTCATCTAGTTCCAGTGTTCCTGATTTCTCCTGTCTCGTACTGATTAAAGCTGTATATGACGTGCATGCCAGGTCCTGGAGATCGAAGATTATGGCGTGCCAGAGGCACAGTGTGAGCTAGCATGAGCTGGGTGTTTAGAATCTACAAGAATCGACGCACTTTCCATAGTCTAGGCGCAAGCAGTACAGTCTGAGATAGTCACAGGCTGGCCCAGCAGATGTGTCTTTTGGTGGAGACGCGGATCCCCAACCTGGGGCAGTAGCTGGCAGCATCAAGATTCGCCGAGCATCCAATGAGAGAACAGCTTCTCGTCTGTCAACTTCTTTAGTTTTCGGCGGTTCCTGAAAGGCACAACTCTCCATGTGAGCTTGAGGTCAGTCACTATAACGTCTACTGGCAGCACGACATGCAGCGCAGAGACTTGATTGGCTCAGTGCCAGCAATTGGATTTCTCTCGCCATCGTGCTCGGGTGATTGTGCCTTGCTAAACATCAGCTATGACAAAGGCAAGCACCGTTATCATCGGGATGCTTATGGTAACAATGAGCTTGCGGTCATTACTTTTAGTGGTCCTGCCAGTGTCAAGATTACAAGCTTCTTGACGGAAAGCTATTACGACTACTTGGAGATCGCTGGCACGCAAATCAGCGGAACAGACTTGGAGCTGCCCAAGATAATTCATGTGCCGCGCGGCGATCAAACCCTGACCTGGCTCAGTGACCATAGCGAGGGACAAGGAGGCTGGAGTCTTGAGTTGTGGCAGGAGGGCGAGGAAGCACCATTTGCGCTGCCTACCACGAGGAGCTCAAGTGGTGATGTCAAAGTCGTCGCGGCATATGGAAGGACAGAATTGTTCTCGGAAGCCAGATCATGCCCGATACGTGATTTCGATTCCAACTCGATGCCACCATCTAAAGCCTATTTGCCAGTTGCTGTGGACTTCGCTGATGAGAATGTCGATGAAGGCTTCATCAACGGAGTGATCACTCTGACACTGCCAGAAGTTCGAATGCAAGGCATCGTCTCTTCCTACCGTGTCTCCCTGGCTGACCGGGAGCGCATCCCCATCGAAGGGTTCAGCTGGACAGTTGGTGTTGACCACGGCTCTCCTAGAGAGAACGTAGAGATACACCTGAGCACCCTACAGGTTCCCACACGGGCTGTCTTTATGGTAGTGCATGCAGTGAATCCCTTTGGCGAGAGTACAGTCTCAACGTCCAACAAGCTCATTGACATAGTGCGAAGTGCTCCAGTCTTTGCAAACTTTTCTGGCGATGAGGATCCGGTGGAAAACCAAATAAAAGGCATCGTGACGATCGTTCCAGCTTCCAATCCTAAAAATATCATAGCCTACACAGTATACCTCTTCTCAGGCAATGAGAAGGTGTCACTGGTTGGGCGGGTAGCTGCAACAAAGCGCGGCGTGGTACGATACAGCTTGCACGCTGCCTACAGATCTGGACAAAGCCTGCTGGTTGTAAGTTCTTATGCAGACAAAGATATGGAGCATGGAGTCGTTATCCCTGTCCAGGATTTTGTGGAGTCATTTTCGGGCTACGGCTGGTACGACTGGGGTAGCGGATATGGAGGGGGGGACGGCCAGAGCACTCAGAATGCTGGCGAGAATCGTCGATTGGACAAAGGCATTCAAGAGCCGTGGCTCAAGCAAGAGCGGAAGCCTGCAGCAGATGAGGTTCAACCTCTTTGGTCTGCAACCGACTCACGAACTCTTCCACTTCCTGTATCCAACTCAGGCCGCATGCCACTGGGTAATAAGCAGGGCATCTTTGCCACAATCACCATCCCAGGGTGTCTCAAGCCAGTCAAACTGGCTGGCAGTGAGGGCTTCCAGTTTGTCCCGCCAAGCGTGAGAGAAAGGCGCGTTCTCGCGGAGGTCCTTGCCGAGTCGCTACCAGGGGTCCAGGATGGGCACGTGAAGCTGACTTTGGGTCGGGCTTTCACCGGTGCTTCCGCATTGCCCGGAGTTGGGGCAGATCAGCAAGCAAGCCTTCCGCGCATGATGGGTGCGGCCAGCCTCGTGGTTGACTTTGAGGTTGTACCACCGAGGCTGGAGCAGCCTCGGGAGCTGCAGCAGTTTTTTGATCGTGTAGAAGCGAAGCTCATCTTGCTAAGCAGCGGGGGGATGGCAACCGGTCGTTTGTCAGCTGCTCTGGCCAAGCGCTTTGAGCAATTGGGTTACCACTTTCCTGATCAGGGCTTTCGCGTCTTTGTGGGGGAGCCGCAGCAAGTGGCGCCAAAGAGGCAGCCAGGTAGACTGCTTCAGGAGTTGCACGGAATCAAGGAAGGGCCCAAGACAGAGCCTGTACAGTCAGCTTGGACAACATCCGCGCTTGCTTTCTTGGTGTCCGTGGCTGGATGGGCAGCCTTCCTGTCGATGGCGATAGCAAGCGCCAAGCGAATTCGAAGGGGGAGTGAAGTTGTCGCCACCTTGGAATCTGTACATGTGCACCGCTGACGGCGCAAACAACTAAGTCTTTTAGGGTTGCGCCCGCCAGAAATCCCTGAAATTCTTTGGATCTCACCAGAAGGTCACACTGCTTGTTATCGCAGTATAAACCTGCGATTAGTACACATGATGTGTTGCATGTGCAGTATACACTGCAAGGAAATGTGTCAGCGAATTCAATTTGTGCCCAGTACTGGGCCGCATGTTCAAGAACTGAGCTTTTGAATCCGCGACAAGACTGCGGATGCTTTTGATGTCTTGTCTTCACGAGGCGCAGCGGCATAAGATTTCAAGCCCCTTGCGGCTTCGCGTATGTAGAACTGGTGTGAATGCTTATTACCATGCTATTACTTTGTCCCTGCTAGCCTGTCTTGACTTGTAGCAAAGCATTTCTCAAATATGCAGCGGTTTGATTCGCATCGAGCAGACGCCACCATAGGGCGCTAGAGTTGCCTCTACAAAGGCTTCATGCACTGAATCTCCTTTGACAAGGCCTCTTCTTGAGCAATGTCATCAAGCCATGTAGCGTCATGTAGCTTATGTATACTGTAATTATATTTAAAGGGCCCGTGTGAGATAGCATCTTGCTTGGAAGAGGCTGCTTACAGTTGCCATGCGAGGATCGGCAGCTTCAACGCGTTATGTAGAAAAGGCCTTGCCAGCGGGTCAGTGTCGAGCGTGCTGATGCCCCAAGCATTTATCTCATGCAAGGCTGCAGGCATTCAAAACTTGGCTCGGCATACCATGCCAATTGGAGACCCGCACAGCATTTGAGGCCGTAGCTTCATTCCCGCAAGAGTGAGAGTGTGACTGACAGGTGCAGATGTTGTGATTACATGGGGTTGCGAATCAAAACATACCCAGGAGCGCACGCAGTTTGTAAGCGAACAGCCAGGCTGAAGCGTGCAGAATTTTTATGTTTCATTAGGCAAAGAGGAAACAAGCAGTATTTTGGGGTAGATCTCCGCATATGTTGCCGCAATGGACGTGACCTTGCCTTGGCAAGGTAACTCGGTGCACGCTAAAGCTTCAGAAAAACAGCAATACGTCCAATGATCCACTGCAAGGTCGTAGCCCGCCCAAGTTGGAGCTACGGCTACGCTCGGTGCGCCTGTCTGGGCGAGAAAGGCTTTCTCATAGAGCAACTGCAGACCGAAGAGGCTGCAAAGCAAAGCTCCGAAAGGACTCGTGTCTGACATGAAGATTTCCTACTTGCAGGCACGCTTCCGCTGGCCGCGCTAACCTTGTCTGCGCTGACCTGCCGTCTGCCGAGACGTGAAGGCCATCTCCCGCCATAAAAGATTGCCTGTCCAGCAAGTACGCTTTACCCCTTGTGGTCATCACGAAGGCCCTTACAGAGCAAAGGTTAACCTAAAAAAGTCCTAGACACTGGATGCCTAAGAAATAATCAAGCTTGCCAGGCAGCGCCTCCAGAACAACGCGGTCAGTGGAGGTCGTAAGCCTTGCAGCTGCTCCTGATGAATGCGGCACGTCTGCAAGAACGCCCGGCCTCGCAAAGTGTACTGAAGTGTGGAAGGGATATGGGCGCAAGCAGCCGCTAGTTCAGGTGAAGTGCTGGAGCTTGTGAATACAGACTTGTGCGATGGAAGCCCTCCAAGTGACCTGCCAGAAAAGCAGCTCGACCTCTTAGCTTGTCGATTGCGCGCTGCGAGAATTCATTCCTCGACAGTTCGAGGATCGAGATGGAGTTTGTGCCTCCCTCGGACCTGGATCTCTTTCTTCGGGCTACTCGCGGTGGCCTCAGCATACTGCGACCTTTGCCAAGCCTGAAGATTCATCCGTCAGCAGCTCCAGGCTACTACACCCAGTGCTCTTTGTTTCTTGGCCAAAGTGCATGTGAGCTCCAATTTGTGCTTTTGCTCTGTGTCTTTACTGTGACAGCCAAGGCTGCTCTTGAGTACCATGCCTGAATTGAAGGTGATTATGCAGGAGCCATCAGCAGTTTCAGCAATCATGCCGGAATCGCGGACCTTGAAGCTAGCAAGCATGTCGATATCGAGGTTATGTCCCAGTCTATTTGAAGAGCTCCTGGACTCAAGATGGCGCACATGGCAGGGCGCCAAGTTTGGAAAACATACAACAGAAGCTAACGACTCTCTCGACTGATCCTGTCTGAGGTGCCCTCGAGAAGGAGTGGAGACAGAGGTCGCTCAGCTGCAACAGGACGGGGCAAGTGCACGAATTACATGCCTGCATGCCCAGGCATGAAGCGGGTGCAAAGAAGATCGAGGGGCTTATAACAGAGCTCAAGGGCTTCTACGTGCCGCTCGAATAATGCAACAAAGTTGCTTACATGAACTCTTGGCAGGTGGTAAGTCCTGTATCGCATACTGTCGCGTTGACGTGAACGGGAGAAGGACCAGCAAACATCTCCATCTCAAGTCCATTTCAATCGATCCCTCTCGACTTGGACAAATCCTGATGGGCAGTTGATTCATGACCAACTTCTGTTAAACCCCAGCAGCCAGACAAAATTTCGGACTAAATTGACTTAGTCTAGCCCATGGCCCTACGACTCCTTATGCTTTCCAAGTATTTGTTGCTACAACTATTTGTCTAATCCAGTTTCTCTCGTTCGTTGTTTCCGCCCTTTTGTTCGCTGTCCTCCCCCTGCCCTCCATCCTGTCCCCTGCTACCTCTCTCCCGTGCTCCTTCCCGCTCATCTCGTGTGAGCTCAGGAAAGTGGGTCAAATCATCGCCACGCGGAGCGATTTGTTCCCTCAAGAGTACTCGCGACAGTGCTCATCGATGATTGACTCCGCGTCTTGGCAAAATGTCAGACGTGACATAGAAACAAGATGAAATATGCAACGATACGGGTATGCTGGAACCGGCCCGACCTTAGTGCCACGTAGTGCGACTCAGTTGAGGTGAATCCCTTGCCTTTCGCAGTCATCCGAAAAGTTGTCGAAGACGAGTTGTTGGGTGGCCTGCCTTTGACGGAGGTCTTCGAGAGCTTCGATGAGCGACCGCTGGGCAGTGCCTCCATTGCACAGGTGCACCGGGCACGCCTCCGCGGCGGCCGTGAGGTTGCGGTCAAAGTGCAGCGACCGAACGTTGAGCGACGGCTGATGAGCGACATCGGCGTCATCAAGCAATTCTCCCTGATTACCAGAGAAATCTTCCCAGTAGATTATTACTTGGTGTGCAGTGAGCTGGAGGAACAACTTCAGGATGAGTTTGATTTCATGGCAGAAGCCAACGGGATGGATCGCATCGCAGATGCTTTGGCCAGAAACCGCCGCCGCCCACCAGTTCAGGTGCCCCGGAGCATCCCTGGCTTGACCTCCAAACGGGTTCTCTGCATGGACTTTATCCCCGGCGCTCCGCTGTCACAGCTTCGAGAAGAGCTGAAGAGACGGGGTATTGAGATTGAGCCTGGCTCTTTGGCCGAGCAGGCAGGAGCCCTCCCTTTGTTGCTTTGCGTTGATTCGCAGATTTTCTGCCGCCAAGGTCTTTGGACGGAAGCTCCTCTCTGCTCTCACTGAAGCTTTCGGAGTCATGGTTTTTGAGGAGGGCTTCTTCCACGCAGATCCACACCCTGGTAACATTTTCATCAGGCAACGTTGACTTTTCTTTCAGAGCCATCCCCAGAGTCGCGAAGCCTCGTTCGGGGATGGTAAGGTCTGTGCCGTTGGTTGATGATGCTTGAAAGTGGGTCTGCAGCAGATGGGTTATCATGCCTGTAAGTATGTAGATCGGAAGAGCACCTGCATATCCATACCGATAGCGCTGGGGGCGTATTGCTGGCTCTTTTTCGTGCAGGCCGGACGGCAGTATTGCTTTGATTGACTTTGGCCAGACGAAGCAGACACCTGGTAGCTTAGAACATGCTCTGGTCGTTGCTTGGTGCTCTTTTGCGTAAATCTACCAAGCCCGAGGATAAATTTTAAGTTCCGCAAGCAGGCACCTTGGCGGCGGGATGCGGGAGAGGTTTCAGCGGTTTCACATGGAGACCTGATTGGGATCTGCATTTTCCAGAGGGTGGTCACATTTGCATAGACCTTTCAGGTAGCTGAGTTGATGGTCAAGGTGGCGCATTACAATTCTTTGGACCCGGACTGGAACGGTAGCCGTGCAGATTGTTTTTCCCACTGTTGAGGCAGATCCTGATTTTTTGTGTCAAGCTTGTGCAGGACTCGGAGAATGCCAAAACATACCTTCAGTCCCTGGGCGACTTTGCCAAAAGCATGGGTGGCTTGGTCAAATTTCATTCGGAAGGTGAAGTCACAGCATGCATAATATGGTCAGCCCATTTCCGTCCAGGAGTCGAATTTTTGCCGTCAGCCGGACCATCCTGTGCAGGACCACTCGGCTCAGTTTTCCAGTTGCCACTTTCAGGTAAACCACACAAGAGTAACGGCAGGACCAACATTTGATGCACGTAGTATCACGTAGTGAATCGTCGGAAGACATCCACACTCATGGTCATTTGTTGAAGAGCAGGTGCGCTGGCTTTGTGGTTGTTTGATAGCAGCAGACGGCAACTGCCTGATGGCTACGAGGCCAATGCATCTGGCCTGCAATTCAGAAACAGTGACGCTCAGCAGCCTGCAGGCTTTGCAATGATTATGATGGCCCCCACTGCACCCTGAGGAATTATCACCAAATTGCCCGGTCCGAGATGCCCTGCACTTAGCCATGCGCAGAAGAGCACCTTCCGTTTGCAGCCTTGTTATCCAAAAGTGATTAGATTAAGTGTCGGCTTTTGGAAAGTGGAAAGCAACTGCGAAAAACCTTCTAGCTTTTCGAACACAAAAGGTCGCATCCTTTCCGCGGGAGCAGCTTGGAGGCATTGACCACTGTATAGGGCGGACCAGGAAAAGGCCGGGAGTTTGGAGGCCAGACAGATATTGAGAGGCTGGAAGCAGATAAGTGAAGAGCACTGGGGGCACTCGTTTTGGATAAGGGGTTCATCATCATAATGCCAAATACAAACGGCGCTAATTAACACGCAGCTTCAGCTTAACCAGCAAGATTGGAAATGACACGCAGAAGACAACAAAACGACCTCCAAAATCCGCGGCCGTCTTTGTACTTTTTGCAACGTCTTTAATTCCTGAAGGGTGGCAACAGCGCATGAGGGACATTGTCTTCAGCTGTAAGGCTTTCAGAAACACAGTCAGATGGACACTGGACCGGACGCCAGCAACGGGCAGAGCACACCGGAAAATCCTCATTGTCCATCCAGTGCTAGGTAGGGGATGAGGGAAGGTACATGGACTTTCATGGACATGGTCCTTGCAAAGCCCGCAAGCACAGCCCCAGAGAGCACAAGCCCAAAGGTTCGTCCTCCTCTGCCGAATGACGCTACTCATTCGTGGCCTGGCCATGCGTCTCAACGTGACCTGCCTGCACTTGATATGCTAGGGTCACGTTTATGGTTTTACGGAATGGAACTGGCATCTATACAGCCACAGAAATGGATACCTTCCTTCATTTTTTCAGCACATCTATAGGCAAGACTCTCGCTCAGTTTCTGAGATCGATTTTTTTGATCAGCTAGGGCTGTACAGTAAAGCTGGGGAGAAGCGGGATGGGGAAGGGTTCGGAAAATGATGTGACTGATGCACCTCCGTCCTGCTCGCCTGCCTACGCACTTCAGCACGGTAGCTTCAGGCGGGACCCAAACCTGCCTGGACGCGTACCCCCTAAGTCGCCCTAAGTCGCTTGCAGGGCAAGCGGCTCTCCTTACTACGCTTACTTGGGGGATTGTAGAATGGTCTTGCAGCGTGCAAGGTAGCCTGGTCTCTGGCCGGAGCCTGAGAGGACATGTGTTGTCAGTAAGGAATGAAGGATGCGAGGAGAAAATGGACACACTGTTTGTCAGGAGTTATGCAGGGGCCAGGGATACATTCCTTGTTTCTCTACTACTTGTAGCAACCAACAAGCAACTTCAAACATTTGCGGACTTGGATCTGAAGTGCTTTCTGGCCTCCTGAGGCTGATGCGTGGCGAGAGCAAGCGGAGAGCTTGTTGCAGGGAAATCTACCGGGAAATGTGGGCGCAGACCAGCCAAAGCAGTCGCTTAGCCTCAAGTTAGCCCCACAAGCGAACTGAAGGGGTTCTGGCAGCACTTGCTTTGCCCAGGACACTTTGGAAGCGGCTGCAGCAGGTGGTGTCTTCAAGAGCATAGGTAATTCGGCACAGTCGAAGGCTAGGATTTTTGGCCGCAGCTCAGACTGTAAAACACACCGAGCTCGGCTGCACAAATTTTCCGCCATACTGGCACAGACTTCCTTGCGATGGATCAGCAATTTGGCGCAACCCTGCATGCCTGACATTTGCTCGGGCTGCTTGCTTTGTGAATGTATTTAGGGGTCCTTGCATGATGTCAGGAGCTACTTCGACGGAGGCTACAAGCCCTCTCAGGTTTGCGATCCATGAGCATCGCCAAGATGCTTCTGTGCTTCGCTGGATGGCCCTGAACCTGCAAGGCGGATGTGGCGCAGCTGGCTGGGATCTTGCCCGGGTCGACCACCAGTCCTAGACTCCTTGGGCATGTGTCTGAGGCTGCAACACCTGGCAACGTCTCCTCTGACCAGTATCCACACGTGGCGCGCTGGTACCGGCAACCTGGCATGCATGCAATGCTACCCAGTTCCAGCTGTGGGTGATTTTCGGGAAGCCAAGGCATATCAGCTCCTTCACACCCACGCAGAAATCGGCTTGGTAGAGCTCAAGGTGCCAAGCCTCCGGGCCTTGAAGCGAGCCCTCCCCAGCTAGATACCGGATCGGACACAGAAGAACCCGTGAAGGGGAGGAGCTCCGTCGATGCCCTGGACAGACGTAAATGTTTTCTGCATTTCGCAGACCGCTAGCGTGTTTTTTTCAGATTGCCTACTGGGTGATCTTAACACGTGAAGTCAGCCATCAGTCGCATGCATGCGCAGCACCAAAAGGACCGCATGATTTCCGGGACCGTCGATAGTTGCTTACGACCTGGATTCAACCTGTCACTGCCGCAGTTTGTCTCCAAAACAGCATCATGCTCAAGCACCTGTCCTATGAGCGAAAACTGGGTCTTTGCACGGACCGTTTGATGGAGCTCGCTCATGTTTTACAGGCATGCCGGCTTTAGAAGCGATCCTTGGTCGATGCGATGTGCCGCGTTTGGAAGCACGTGGCATGGCCCGGACAACTTTCGCGAAATGGAGAGGCTCGCAAGGTGTCCTTCTGACAGGCTTGTTCACGAACAGCGAACTGCTGTCATGGAGTGACATGGAAGCACATTTCACAGAGCAATGAAACAACCACACTGTACTGCAACTGCCTTGCACTTGCAGTACAGCTCTTGAAACATGGGGCAGAAATCCTTGGCTTCAAAACCCAGAAAGAAATACCCCATTGGTTTTCCTTCCGCACGCACCTGTTGCGAACGACTACCTTGGACGCATTGCAGAGTCTCACATGGCAAAGCGCCAAGTGCAAGCCGGAGTTTTTGTAGATGCCGGTGCAACACTTTTTGCTTGATTTTTAAGTCGTGGCTCAGGGCTCAGGGCTCATGGCTTTTCGTCGGTGCGCAAAACCTGGTAAGGTGAGGCAGAAGTGCTGAGACGTCATGGCAATGAAAGCTTCTACGCCGACAACACCAGGGGCAGCTACAACTTTCCCAAGCTAGCGGACTATGTGGCCGCAGGCAGTGCAGAGCGCATGATATTCGTTTCAGACACGCTTCGCGGTGCCTTTGGAAGAGCTTGGCGATTGGCAACGCGAGGATCCCGCAAAAGGCTTTTTAAGGACTTTGCGGAGCGGCCCATCTTCTCCGTGGGAGTGGCAGGTGGCGCTGTGCCAGCTCATGATTCCCACCCTGAGACGTGGCATGCCCTTCTGAGCGGCGTGAAGGCCTGGCAGGCGAAAGGAACAGAATCAGAGTAGCTTTCAGCATGAGCCTCAATAATGACAAAACGAAAACATCTGCAGGTCCGACGAGAACTGGTGAGAATCTAACCCTGACAATGTCAAAGCCTCAAATCGAGAGATGCGACTTGTTGCGAGCAAGGCATGGTGGCTTGGAATGAAGGCGGCCGCGCCTGAGTTCCACGGCTGGGAGGATCCATGTGGGATGATCGAAAAAAGCCTGGAAGGAGAGCGTTGGCCCTCGAATGTATTTCTGTGCGTGCAGCACGCCGGTGAAGTACTCTATTTTGGAACAGGCATGGAGCATTCGACGTGTACTTTGAGCAACTTCAGCTTGGCGGTCGGCTCGCAGGGGCATACAGAGAGCTGGCCTGATCTCATCAGAGCTGCCAACCGTGGAGACCTGCTTGGGGTAACGCAGGTGTTGCAGCAGGCATCCTCAAACTGGGAGCTTCGGGAAGCACTGTCGGCAACGGCTGGTAGCTATGGCCATGCTGCTTTGCATCGTGCAGCGCTGCATGGCTTTGAGCATGTTGTCGCAGCATTATTGGAACATGGAGCAGACAGCCAACAGCGCGACGGTGAGGGTTTGACCCCGTCTTTCTTGGCAGCCTTCAGCGGGCACAGCGAGGTGCTTCAGACACTTGCAAAGAAAGGAGTTCGCTTATCTTCCGAAAGAGACGCAAAGGGGGCAACCCCGATGCAGTGGGCTGCAACTCAGGGCCACCACGCGGTTGTAGACCTGCTGCTAGACGAGGACAAGGCATCATACAGGCAAAAGGATTCCCATGGTGGCGGGCCAGTCTCTGCTGCAGCGACCATGGGACATTTAGAGGTGCTACACATGCTGCTGAAGAGAAGAGCAGATGCGGAGGAGTCCGATGATCGAGGCATGCGACCATTGCCCTACGAACTGAAATTGAGAAGTTTTTCCTTGCCTGTGCACTGTTTGTACGTGTGAGAAAACACCCACGACATTCTCTTCAGAGACGTGTCAGCAGAAAAGGCACTGGGCAGCTCTTCATGGCCATGGCATCGTGGCAAAGCATTTGCTGGAGCAGCGTGCCCAGAGCAACGCCATGGATTTCGAAGCTCGAAGGCCCTTAGATCTTGCATTGGCCAATTCCCGGAAAGAAGTTGTTAAAGTTCTTCAAGCTGTGCGCCACGGGAAGAAGGGCCGTGAAGCTCGAGAGCGCACCGTTGCAAGAGCCGAGCTGTAGCCTCTGTAGCCCCAAGCGGCCTTTAGATTCGAGTCAGGATGCGGGGGACACAGCCCAACAGCGTTCGCTTCGGGATCTCGTTGGCCACTGGAGAGAAACGATCGGATTGCGGCCAACTCACAAGTCCTGCCTGCTAGGCTTTGGCCTCTCAAGTCAGGCAGCTTGTGCACTGTTGCTTGGTGCTGTCAGCTGCGCGAGAAAGCATGTGCGGAGAAAGCCTGATGCAAGTCAACCTTGTGCATGCGCTTTATCATTTTCCCCAGCGACCACAACCCCCATTTCCCTCAACAAAAGATGGTGCATGGAGGCACTATGTTGGGCAAATCATGGTTAAGGGAGGTGCTTGCCTAACTGTCGGGTGGACCCAGGTTGGGGACGAAGAGCTTGTTTGTCTTAGCAGCTGTGGTCACATGAGTCAAAAGCGTTACAGGAGGGGCAGACTTCAGACTAAGGCCTTGCTTTGATGCCAAGATAGTCCTAATACCACCTCATCTTCTGTAGAAGCAGGATTGCGGCCTCCTTCCGAGCCATGCCGTTTGTTGAGGTTTCTCTGTCCAGTGGTTCTCCATATGAGATTTACTACCGTACTTTCCCGGAAGCAAGCACCGAAGATTTGAGAAATCGCCCTCGGGTGATACTGTTGATGGGCCTCGGTGGCACACATTCGCTGTGGAAGCCGCAGATTGCACATCTCCAAAACTTTTGTCACGTCTGTGCAATGGATAATCGTGGTGCAGGCTATTCAGGCAAGCCGAAAGGGCAGCGATGGACCACAGAACGAATGGCAAAAGATGCAGTAGCAGTGCTGGATCACTTAGGGTGGCAAGATCACATTCACATCATCGGCATCAGCATGGGTGGAATGATTGCACAAGAGCTTGCAATTGCCGTTCCGAAGCGGGTTGCTTCTGTTGCGTTGCTTGCAACTTATGCCTCAGTGCTGTGGGCTGCCCCGACCACAAGTGCATTGGTTGATTTTGCGCGTTCGACTGGGTGGCTCACCAGAGATCTGAAAGAAATGGGCAAAGCTTCAATGCGGCTCAACTTTCCAGATGCATGGCTCGGCCAGACACGTGCATCTGAACTTCATGACGGTAAGATCGTTGAGAACCAACGCTGGATGAACAAGGCCTTTATCCTGATGAGTTTGGATGTGCCCCCCGAGCTGAAAGCCCAGGGCAAGGGGCCACCGGGTCGTGTCCACCCCAAGTCTATGTTGAAGCAAGCACTTGCTGTTCTGACGCATCACGTAAGTAAGGCACGCTGCCAGCAGCTGCGAGACCTTGGTGTGCCTGTGCTTGTTCTCACAGGTTCGGACGATTGCCTGGTCCGCCCGTACAACTCTGTTATCATAGCCGATCACTTCGAGACAAAAGTGCATACCCTGAAGAATGCGGGGCACGGTCTGATATTCCAAGAAGCTGATGCCGTTAATAGCTTGCTTGAGAGAAACATTCAAGCCGGCGAAACCTACGCCAGGCATCCTCAATCGAAGCTTTGAGCTTCAGCACGCAGCCTGGCGCTCCAAAAGAGTGACTGTGTGCGAGTGCAGTTGCAGGTAGATCGCAACAAAAGTTCTCAGTACGCATAACGCTAGCTGAGCTCATGTCTGACATGTTGAGCCAGGCAGTCGGGAAGGAGCTTCAGGGATGAGTTTGCGCTGCCTGTAAGGATTAATGCTGACTGATTTGGTTCCGAGACCCTGTGCAGTTTTTGGACAAGTCCTGAGAGTCAAATGATGGGCACAGACAGCGTGGCCTCTGGACTTTCTTTGCCTCGCGTAGCGAAGGCTGTGAGCCATGCCTCCAGAAGTGTTGGGCGCTACGGCGGCGTGGTGCTACAGGCTGCCGCTGCCTGGAACCAGTCCTTGCTGTTTGCCGCTGCAGCTGGAGCACTGGACGGAGCTAGAAATAGCACGAGCATTTCCTTAGGGGACAGCTTCGAAGTGGCTTCGGTTACCAAGGTAGTCACTGCCACCGCTATCATGCAACTGGTGGACGAAGGGCTTCTTCGTTTGGACCAATCCTTGGAAGAGGTGGCCGAAGGTCGCTTGATCACGCTTGTGCAGCAAAAAGTGCCAAAGTTGTTGATGCACAGCCTTGCCAACGTCACAATTGCTCAGCTGCTTCAGCACACCAGCCAGCCACTCAGCGGGTTTGCGGAGACAGCATGCATCACTCGCTGGGGATAGGTTCTCGAGCTTATTTGATCTAAGGTGGGCTGCCAAACTACTGGGCCGGCCCGTTTGTCAAGTCTTTTGAAGCCGACGCAAACAAGCGTTGGTCTATTTGGGAGTTGCTCAGCTATGCGGCAGATATGAAGGACAGCTGCGCGTTGACTGACAGGGGCTCAGCTCGTGCCTTCGCGTATGCGGACACGAACTACTTGCTGCTGGGCCTTGTGCTGGAGACAGTTACGCAGAGCCATTTGCCAGCCATCTTCCGAAGCAGAGTCTTCGATCCTGCAGGCATGTCCACGGAAGGCACATACTGCAACTACTTGGAAACAAGGCCAAAGGATGCCCCTCCTTTGGCAAAGCGGTATTTTGGATCCATTGAGATCACAGGCAAGGAGCAGCATTCTGCAGACTCTTTCGCTGCTGGCGGCATCGTGTCCACGGCTACTGACCTCCAGAAGCTCATGGCAGCGCTTGCAAAGGGAGAGCTCTTTCCCATAGGTGGCAGGTCGACGCTGGAAAAAATGATGACCTGGATTCCAGCCAAGCGGGGCCCTGGTTTCTGGTATGGCTATGGCCTCATGCGGATAGATTTGGATGAGCAGCAAGGCTTTTTCAAGCGTTTTTTCTCTAGAAGCAAGCCCAGAGGCTTTGTGTGGGGGCATGAAGGCTTCGGCGGTGCCTTCGTCTGGTGTTGGGCCCCAGGAGAGAACAAGCCAGAGGTCATCATTACGGGTACTACCAACAATGAGAACAGGAGCTATGGCTTGCTAATTAATCAATTAGTGGAAGATTTGGAACCAGAGCTTCCTCGCACCTGAGCGATTCTGTCCTCTGTATTCATTGCGCCCCGCAAGGGCATGTAAAGTTGCATGGCCCGCGGAAGGCACCCGCAATAACGATTTGATCTTCACGGGAGGTCTACAGGCCCAGAATATGTGCTGGTCAAATTTTGAGTTTGAAATTCAACTCAATTCAGATTTCCCGACGAATAATTCGAGAGGATTGGATATTCTCAGATTCGTTTCCTCCTATCTCATCATATATCCGTAAGATTATAGAAAAGGTATTTTGATAAGATTTAATGGTTTCAGGTTCTAGATTCAACAATTCAATAGGTTCTGGATCTCTGGGGCGATTTTGAATAAGGAAAGATTTTTAAAAGATTTCTCTTCAATATCATCTTAAAGTCTTAAGATTCTCCTCCGGTCAAGGTTCCCAAATTAAAGAGGACCTTCAAATAATAAAAATTATTGAGGATCCTGGGGGGTTCAATAAATTTTAGCAGCTTCAGATTTCAGATTCGGTAATTCAATAGATTCTGGATCTCTTCGGCGGTTGAATGGAGAAAGATTTTAAAAGATTTCTTTTTAAATCTTTTTTTTTCGTGATGAAACGGGAAAGATTTTGAAAAGATTTCTTTTTAATTAATTTTTGAATTCGAGAATCTATAGGGCTCCAAATCTCTTAGATTAATGAAGACTTTTAAATATCGAGAATCTCGGGCTTTATTAGATTTTCTCCTTCGTTTGCTGAAATGATTTTGATTTGGATTCGTAAGATTTTAGAATAGGGATTTCAATAAAACTAATGCATTTAGATTCTATATTCGATAATTTAATAGATTCGGATTCTCTTGATGATTATATGAAAAAGATTTTCGAATTTCGGATCTTAAATATATCCGACTAATAATTACGAGATGAATTTTGAATTTGAAATTTGATGAAAATGAATTGAATAAAATATATGATAAATATTTCTTATATTTTTGAATTTTCAAAATTGAAATTTATTATGGAGAATTTTCTGATTATTATTTTGATTTTGAATAAACGAATCTCTAAATTCATTATAGAGAATTTTTTTTTCATAAAAGAAGATTCATTTTATTTGAAATAGATATTTATATATATATTTGATTCTTAGAATTTCGATTTTTTTTTTTAAAAGAAATTATTCTAATTTTTGATTATGATAGGAGATAAGAGAATATAAACCCATATTTTCTTTTCTATTATTAAGATGATTTTTTCGTATATTTTAACTATTATTTCGCTATTTTGACGTTGCTCATATTCATATTCAAAATTTAATTATTTAGATAGAGAAATGATTTCTTTTCTAATTATATCTGATAAAATTATCGCTAATTTTATTATAATTGGGTAAATATATTTTGATTAAAAGATTTCATCTTATAAAATTGATATATAAAAAAATCTCTCAAATTCTCATTCTATTATGATTGATCTATTTATGAGATTCTGGGGTTCTGATATATTGGAAATAATAGATGATGATAGATATTGGAAATCTATTTCTTTTGATTTTTCTTTCATTTCTATATTTATAGAATTTCTCCTCATGAGAAAAGATATGATTCTATTCTCTTCTTATTTATATAGAAAATTTTATTTCTTATAGAGGAAAATGATTCTCGCTATGAATCTGATAGATATCGAATAAGAAAGATTTCATTTCATCGATAAATTATTTATACGATAATCAAGAAAATATGAAAAAAAAAATTCATAATTATTTCATTATAATCTATTTCATTCGTTATTGATTTCGTCTTTCTTTGAATTTATAGGATATTGAATTTTTGGGTAATGAATTATAAGATATAATTTGGTAATTGGATATTATATTTATTTTTTCTTATTTCGATGATCTATATTTCAATTCGAAGAATTTTATAGATTCTGAATTTATTCTTTTTCATTGATTTTCTATATTTTCTCTCCCTCGTTGCGGAGCTATTCGACTTTAAATTAGATATTGATCTCGCCCGATTGGAATCTGATTTTAATGACCTATTACGATATATGCATCCAATGCTCATCCGCCAAATATCTTTGCAATGCAAAAAATCGCAGAATATACTTGTAGCGCCCAATCGCCAAATATCCCTGCAGGGCCCAATCGAAAAATATCCCTGCAGTGCCCAATCGCAGAATATCTTTGGAATGCCCAATAATAGAATATCAATATTCTTGTAGCGCATCTGCAATATTGCAAGGAAAATAATTGATTTCTTGTACAACGACGGATTTAGGAAGGGAATACTAGAAAAAAATATATATTTATTCAATATGCGGAATCATCTGCTATATAAGATCTTGGAAAATCCTTTCAGAAGAATGATCTATAATCAATATTATTGATAGAATTGAATTGGAAATTTGGGATATCTAAATCTTCAAGAAGGATCAGATCAGAATATGATTTATGATCAGGATAATAAGATTTGAATATCATAATCTTTCAATAGATATCTTGATATGATATTTCTATTTTTCATATCCATAGATGATAATATTTATTTTCGATAATAGAAATTCTATCGAATACGAATAATTAATCGAGAAAGAATAAGATATTTCTTGATCATATCTTCATCATCTTCTATAGATAAGAAACCTATTAGATAAGAAATATGATAGATCGAAATTTTGGAATTCTATTCTCTCTTCTCTTTAATCTTATCTTATCTCTTGATCTAAATTTTATATCTTGATCTCATGATATATCAATGATATATAATATCTTATATCTTCTTCTTCATTTTGATATTATAGATCTTCGATATCTTATTAGAGAAATCTTTATCAAGAGATGAGAATTGAAAATAAAATACGTCGTCCTAATATTGCTATCTTCTGCCTCTCAATTTCTAATCCTTTTATCTGATTGACGATTAGAGAGACGAATAATCATATATCTAAATCTATTCGGATACAAAGATTCCTAATCTATACGATTGATATTTTATAAAGACAATATATTTTCTATTTATTATTATTGCTTTCTTCCTTTTTGAGGAGATCATTTTTTTATATCTATCAATAATCGTATATCTTTCCTCTATTTCCGTATCTGAGAATTCTTCATCCTATTCTTCAGATTTGAATTCACGATTCTCTCTGATATTCATATATCTTTATTCTTCTTCCCTTCTCTCAATATGATCTTCTGGAGAATATATAGATCAAACTTTTCTCTCAATTCTATAATATATTAGAAATCAATCTGAATATATATATATTGAAAATATGATTTTTCAAAGATTTTCTTCTCAAGGAAATGAGATTTTCATTGATTAGATTTGATAGATCGATATAGCATTAGATAGAGAATTTGAGAAATTCTAGCAATTATATTCTATAAATATGAAATCGATAAATTCAATGACCGATAGATCATCAGATCGATAAATTGATATATAGATAAATCGACGATTAGAGAGATTGATGAAATTGAATGATTATGAGATCTATAAATCGAGAGATCGATATATGCTAAGATCGACCTTCCTTCAATCTCTTCGATAGATTATTTGATTGAAAGATTGATAGACTGCTAGATCGATTTCCCTTTTCAGATCATTTGATAGATAGATTCATAGATTGAAAGATAAGAATAAGAGATCGGAGAATGCCTATATAATTTATATAATTTATATCTAATCTAAATGAGATAATATTTGGATGCTGTCGTCTGCCGAAGAAAAGAAGAATAAGAGATCGAGACGATATCAGGGGAGATGATTCTCTGAAAATTTAGTGACATCTCCCTTGCCATCTGAGATTCGGGGATTTGATTAGAGGGACCTCCCTTGCAATTTAAGATTTGGAAATTTGATTCTTTGGAAAAATCCTAGGGGGACATCATTTGGGATTTGGGAATTGGGGATTTGATTTCCTGAAAAATCATAGGGGCACTCCTTGCGATTTGAGATTTGGAGACTTGTTTCCCTGGCAAATCTTAGGAGGGGGGTATCCCTTACGATTGGAGATTGTGGGAGATGAATTTGAAGGCTAGGGAGCAAATAGCCTAACCGTAAAAACGGAGAATTCTGAAGAACAAGCGGAAAAACATCTAAGCATGAAAGCGGAGAATTTGAAGGATCAGGGATAAATAATCTAAATATGAAAACGGAGAATTTGAAGGATAAGGTATCACCCTAATCGTAAAAGCGGGGAATTTGAAGGGAAAGGGGCAAATAATCTATCCGTAAAAACGCAGAATTTTCAAGAGCAAGAGGAGAAGAATCTAATCATTATAGCGGAGAATGATTAAGGGGCAAAAATTCCAATCATAAAAATAGATAATTTTGAAATACAAGAGAGAAAGAATCTAATCGTAAAAATGGAGAATTTGAAGGAAAAGAGGCAATTACTCTAATCTTGAAAGCGGAGAATTTTCCGTCGTGGGAATATATCTATATATATATAATATCATCTATATATATATAAATATATATATAGATATATATAGATATCTATATAAATATAATCTCATATATATGAATGAAATATCGACCGAATTTCGAGGATATTCCGTAAGGGAACGCGATTTTGAACGAATAATCAACGAAATTTTCAGAATGCCCGGACGGCATTATGATTTTCTTTAAGATTTTCAGGATATTCCGCACGGAAACGCGATTTTGAACGAAGAATCGATGAAATTTTGAGGATGCTCCGCATAGGAGCGCGATTTTCATCAAAATTTTCAAGATATTCGAACGAGAATACGATTTTGAATACAAGAACGACGAAATTTTGAGGATGTTCCGCGCCGGAACGCGATTTTCTTCAAATTTTTCAGCATGCCTCGTACGGGAGCGTGATTTTCTTCAAAATTTAGAGGATATTCCGCACGGGAGCGTGATTTTCTTCAAAATTTAGAGGCTGCTCCGCACGGGAGCGCGATTTTCTTCAATATTTTCAGGATGCTCCATACGAGACCGCGTTTTTGTTCGAAATTTTCAGGATGTTCGGCACCGGAGCGCGATTTTGCTCGATTTGGACGAATATAAATCGACGAAAATTCGAGGATATCTTGAGCGAGAACGCGATTTTTGAAGATAAATCATCAAATAATTCAGAATATTCTGCAATGGGAGCGCGAGTTTGCTCGATTTAGAAGAAGATAGATCGACGAAATTTCGAGGATATCTCCAGCGAGAGCGCGATTTTTGAAGATACGAATATGATCAAAATGAAAAAATCGAATTATCTCTCACGAGAGCCCAAATCTTGAAAATACAATATCCGCAATTTCGAGGATATCTATCACGGGAACGCGATTTTTGAAAATCGGAACGCGACCAATTCGATATCGACCTCCCTAGCAAGATCATTTTAAAGTTAATCTCGTCTCTCTATTGGATCCATCATCGATATAAAAACGTTCATTTTTCGAGGGTATCTCGAGTGAGAGACGATTTTATAGGCAATGAAGATATTCAGAGGATCAAAAAAATCGAGTTATCTCGTGCGGGAGCGCAATTTTTGATAATTTCATTCAAGAAAAACGCAAAATTTTCAGGATATTTCGAGGGAAAATGAGATTTTTGAAAATCAGGCGGATTTCCAGTTCGCACCGACCCCCTTAGCAAGATTATTTTAAAGGCGATATCTCCTGCTTTTTAGATAAATATTTCAAAAAAAAATCGTTTTTTGAGGATGTCTCGAGCGAGCGCGATTTTTTAAATCAAAATGGGCGGATCCAAAATATTGGCGCGACGGAAGAATACGCTGAGGATGCCGGGCGACGCCTCATCTAAATAATTAGAATTCCAGAATGAATATAGAAATAACGACCTCCGTTTAGATAATCTTCAGAGAACGTTAGATCGACAGAATGAGAGACCAATAGATTCGAGAGAAGATAGCCGATCAGACCGACTAATTGATAGATCGATTGACAGATGCATAGACGGACAAACCATGAGACTAATTAACGGACAAACCATCAGAATGACGGACCGAAATACGGAGAGATTGACAGACCGGCACCCTGACTGATTGACCGTCGGAAATTTACGAATTCCAGAAGAGTGGGGAGCGCTCCCTACGCCAACGACCCCGCCGCGCAGATAGCCAAAGAGAGATAAATGAAGCGGAAAAATCGGGGGGAGGACCGCGCGACGAAAAATATTCGATATTTTTGCTTGCCCCACCCGGACCCGCTTTAGAGCCTGAAACTTTTCTGAAAGGCTTTATAATCTCGGGAATTTTAGAGGTCCTGGGCGGCCTGCAGGAGGCGTTTTAGAGGAGAGCCGGAAAAACTAGGCCCTATACGAGCGACGTAACCGCAAATGGACGCGTCATTTTATTGAGAGATATCTAGATTTTATTTCTCATTTTCTTGATATCATCCGATATTTCTTCGATGATCTTTTATATGATCTTTAAATAATTGAAATTTTCGGAATTGAGATTCCGTTCACGGATCTTATATTTCCGATTTTCCAAGATTTTGACGTTCTCAGAAAATCTTGAGATAATCATATCTTTGGCAAATTATTATCTTTCATAAGATATTATAATTTCTCATTTATTGATTAGAATTTTTCCTATTTCATATATCTTATCCAAGAATTATTTTAGTTTCTATCAATATATAAGAGAATCGAGAATAGAGATAATGCCAAAGAATGGATCCGGATCTTTCGTATATTCTAGATCTGCCACTCCGATTATTGAGAGAATTCTGGATATGGATTCCGGATCCAATTAGATAATCAGATAGAGAAATAGAGATAGATAATCAGAGATAGATAGACGGATAGATAGATAGATCTATAGATAGAGATAGATAATTGCCCCGGCAGGATCCAGGTCCTGCATAATTTGCAGAAGAAATAGAGATAGATAGAGACCATAATTGGTTTAGCTCAAATCTTCCCTTAATCTCAAAAATATTTATTTGCGACCTCCTCTCTTGCGGCAGGACTAGGATCCTGCTATGAGGGATGATGAGCCATGTTCTGCGAGGGAAGGCTTGAGATCCTTCTATATAAGAAATTTCTCTAGTTCGGAGGGACCTGTCCTGCAGGGGGATATCATTTTCTGATATTGTCGCGAGCCGCCGTATGCCGGGTCTATCAGCTGGTCATCGTGGGCTGCCGTAAACAGCGACTTATTTCTAGCGTATATAAAGAAATAAATTTCGATGTAATCTCCAATCTCTATAATATCGATTTATTGGAGAATAGATTTCTCGTCATTCTTAATGCATTCTATATTAGAATATCATCATTAAATCTTTAAATTTTTATTATTTGATATAAAATTGATATTTTTAGGATCGAATTTCATATCCTCGAACGATTTTTTTCTAGAAGCTTTAGATATCAAGCAATTTCTTCTTTGACCAGATAATCTTTTTTATAGTTGATTCTTGCCGCCCAAATCCGTTTGCCAAATCCTTTTTTCCCCAGAGGATTTAGATGCCAAATAGCTTTTTCCTCGTCCTGAAATTCGATTTATAAAAGCCTCTTGCCGCCCAAACCCGCCTGCCAATTTTTTTTCTGAAGATTTTGACGTCAAATAGCTTTTTGCTTCGCCTGGCACTCCTTTTACATCTAATTCCCCAAATCATCGTTATGTTACTTAAAAGAATTCGATTCGCAGAAATATTTGCAAGAAGATTTATATATCTGCTCGAAATTCGCCTCCCTCTTTTCTCCTAGACTCCTATACTAGCGTCCTACAACCTCCTCCAGAGCTTTAAATAATTATAAATATTATTCCATTACCAGGGCCACAGAAAATAATACATTAGAGACCTCCGCGACTCCGCAAGATATATATATGCACTTCTACTTGAAGAATAATCCAATAAGTCGAAATTTATGAAACAAAGATGGCATATCTCTATATCTATCCTAAATTATAAGCTTATAGTAAGCTAATAGCTATATAGAAATTATAATTTTTATCATAAGATATATATATAAATATATATCAATATCTATCAAATAAATCAATATACTTTAATATATTTATTCAATAGCCCGCAATTTTAAGATCTACTTCTTATTCGATTCGCATTCGTTCTTACGGCCAATTTTAGGCAACCTGCGATTTTAGGGCGGTCGGTGTCCCAAGCCATTTTCCTCTTAGTATCCCGGTAATCTTATGGTGCCTCGATGGTGTCTTAGTAGTAGTCCGGTAATCGTTCGTTGCGTTGGTGTCCTAGTGAGGGGGGAGTCTCGCTGGTATCCCGGGGTCGTAGTAGCGTCTCCGTATGTCAATCGTCTCCCGGTAGAATTCAAGTGGTGTCCCGGCGGTATGATAGTGTCCCTCGGGCATCGCAGTAGTGTTCTAGTGGTATTCCAGTGGTGTCCTGGTGGGGTCCTAGCGGGGTCTCGGTGATGTCCGGGTGGTGCCCCAGTGTCGTAGCGGCGTCCAAATAGTATTGATATCCAGGTCGTATGCCGGTGTTGTCCCGCTGCTGTACTGGTAGTATGCCGGTGGTGTTCCGCCCGGTGGTGGTGCCGGGATTGGGGGAGGTTGTTTCGGATGTTGCTTCGGCCCCCAAGAAGCTTGCTAAAACCCGTCTCCTGAGCTGCCATGATGTGTTTACAGAATTGGTTGTTACTCCTGCTCAGCCCCATTCTCCAGGAAAGCATTACATAGCGTATTTTGTTCCCCAATAGCCACGTTCGTGCTTGCTTCCGTTTAAGGAAAATCTACGATTATAGCCAGTCGGTATTCTAGTCTACTTTCCTCTTGGTGCCCCGAACACAATTTTCGGAAAATCTGTGATTGTGCTTTCATCTTCGTGTCCCAGCAGTATCCCGGTTTTCTAGGTGGGATCCTGGCGGTGTCCCGGTGGTGTCCCGATGGTATCCCGATAGGTGTCCCTGTGTCCCGACCACCAATTTCGGAAAATCTGGTCAATTGCCCGAGGTATGCCGGGTGTCCTGACCACTAGTGCTCCAGTGGGGCGGTTTCGTTTGGGCGGTCCCGCTGGTTGGTGGGGCAGCGATCGCGCGCGGTCGAAATAGACGCAAGTGGCCGCGCCGTAATATTGAGATATATCAAAAAATGTTTAAAATATAAAAGAACCGATAGTCCTACAAAACACGCCAAATATTTCGGAATATCATGAAAAATTTTTTGTTCTTTTTTTTTATAGCTCTTTTCAGATTTTTTTTTGCATTTTTGATTTTTCTAGTATATTTGTGTTTTTTTGTCTATTTGGTTTTTGATGTATTTTAATATAATTTTGATTATTTATTGATCTTTTTTTAAATACTTTCTCATGATTCCTTATGGTTGTAGGAGAATTTTCAAAAAAAAAGGCCATACGCATAGAAGGCGCACGCCTAGGCTGACCCGTTTTGTTAGATTTAGGGTTAGGGTTTGCGGTTTTGGAGTTATGCTTTAGTGATTTGGGATCTAGAGTCCAAGAGGGTTTTGGGATTCAAGGTTCCTGGACGATTCTGGGTTGAGGGTTTAGGCTTTGGGAGTTTTGGGTTTAAGCGATACTTCCGTTCGTGTTCAGAGCATCCATGGCCAAACCATAATAACATTCATGGTCGAGTGCGCCCGATGATACCAGCATCCATGCCCAAGCGATATTTCCGTTCGTATTCGAGTGCACCCCATCTTGAGAGCATCTATGCCCAAACCATAACAACGATCATCTTCGAGTGCACTCCATGATGAAAGCATCCATGCCCAAACCATAATAACGATCGTCTTCAAGTGCACTCGATAATAAGCGCATCCATGCCCAAGCCATGATAACGTTCGTGTTCGAGTGCACTTGATATGTTGAGAGCATCCATGTCCAAACCATAATAACGTTCGTGTTTCAAGAGCATACGGTTACCAGAGCATCCATGCCCAAGGGATACTTCCGTTCGTGTTCGGATGCACTCGATGATGAGAGCATCCGAATAACAATACCCATGATACTAGCAGTGAGAGTGCTAATGACGATCATGATCGGAATGCAAGGCTGGGGAAGGGGGGGTTGACGAAGGGGGCAGGGGTTACCCGAACTTTGTGGAACCATCGCAAAGTGGATATCTTATGTGCTGCCCCTCGCTGAGCTCCCCCGAACAGCAGCCCTCGCTCCCCTGGCGCTGCCATTGCTTGCGCTGGCAGCCCAGCTTCAAGCCTGACCTGTAAAGCCTGAGACCCCGTGTTGGCTGTCGCAACGCAATATGGACATGTAACACGGACCCCAACACTACATGCCCGCAGATGCCTCCGGCTACTAAATCAGAGTCAGGTGGAAAGCTGAGACGGCTGAAGGAATCACTTGGCGCAGAGCAGCGGGCATAAAAATACGTGTCAAAGCGACCCCAAAAAACGTTTGCTAAGCGACCCTGATTTTTGTTGGCTAAGCGACCGCTTTCCCCACCACATGGTTCCCTACGCATAATGCAAAACAAGCTTTGTCAAGCAAAACAAGCTTTGCAAAGCAGTTTTTTTGAATGCCCCACGACCCCACTGCCTCCTCAATACCTAGCTATGGCAGGTGTTATCTTGCAAGCTCGGGCGCCGAGGTGGATGATGCGCGCTGGAGTTGACAATTATCAAGCAGTCCGCTTCTGGCAAGGTCGGGTCCAAATACTCTGAAGTTCATCAGCCGCAACCATAGTCCCTCCACGACACTTCCGCAACGGTGCATGTTTTGCCTTTCACTTGCCTCGACGCCTAAACCGCTCACCACTCTTCCATCTCAAGAGCCCTACACATTTTTCCAGGATTGCAGCGGTTCAATGGATTTTTGATCTGAGATTCCAGATTTCGAATATGTAATGCCTTTATTCTGGGCACGGCCTGATTCAGGGCGAAAAGCTTGCATCGAGACAATAGCAATGACTACAGCAACTTCCTTGCATACTGCATGACTTAGCAACACAGATTCATCCCCAGGACGAAAAATTCACTAATGTTGGGCAAATGCCACCTTTTTCTGCACCATCGTCTCCCACATCACATGAACCGCCCAAAGCTCCACTCAGTCCGCCTTCTTTCGAAAAGAGCAGCCCTCCTGGTTTGGATCGGCATTCGCAGTTCTTTATGATTGTGTCGTTGTCAGTCTCAGCACTTCTCTCATGCGTTACATGCTGAGGGTATGAACGCTGCTGTGCTGTGGCTGCTAGATCTGCTAGGTCTCAGGTCCTAGGAAACACATTTGCCAAGGCTCTGTGAGTCGGGCCAGACCGCCCGTCGGCTGGCAAAGCCTTAAATCTCAAGACTTCTTAAGTCGTGTACTGTCGTTCTCCTGGCTCCCTTGTTGTGCGCTTGCTGCTCACCCAGTTACATCACGTTGCAGTTGCCGCAAAGCACCACAGTCTGAGCATGGCTGAAGACCTGGTCAGCGGATTACGGGGGTCTCTGTTTGAGCATGCTTTCTGTGTTGACTTTGAAAAGTTCGTTCGCAACAGTGATGGCTGATGCGAGTGGTTCCGACAAAGCCATGTTGTTAAATTCGACAACAACGAGACAACCAGGAATGAATTTGGCCGCAGTTCAAAGTGTGTGTATGCTGCCAAGCCACAGTCGTGATCTGCAAGCAGCCAGGGCACTTGACGTCCATGAAGAAGCTGTTCCTTGAGGCCCAGACTGGCAGCAGCAAACAGGGGCATCTGACAGCAGTGCAATACAGACAGCACCGGCATACTCTAACTTCTGCGGCCGAAGTCGGAGACTGGATCATACGCTTCAGCTTGTGCTTGGACCGCTCCTTTGAAAACAATGCCCGCTGGCGGTGAGTCAGGTCTCTACACTTGGCGACGTGTCAGGTCTCTACATTCGGTTGGCATAGTTCCCGTACCTCCTTGATGTCGGGATTGAGGAGGTCAATGTCCATGGTTGGCCTGCTTCTATCTCCTGGAAAGAAGGAGGATGCAGCACACGGTGTCCAAGTAATCAGCTTGCGGTTTGCAACTGCTGGCCTTCCAAATTTGCGGGTCTTTGATGGTGGCGGAATTCCGCTTGAGCCAAGATTTTGCAGCAATAAAGCCTCAAGCTCTGGCCATGGCCATGACTCTGCCAACGTACAGTGAGAATGTACAGCAGTGCTGTCGGTGTTGGCGAACCTTTTTGTGCAGGTCAGCTGGAGCTGGAGAAGGATTTGAAGGATTCGTTCAGAGCCTGCTTGCGCTGGACTTCATGCTTGTGAATCCGAACAGCTGATACGTGAGCTCGGAGTCTCTAAGTACCTGGTAATTCAATGTCGCGGGATTGTTGAGACTGCTAACTCCTATGCCAAGCGACCCTGTATCTTCGAAGTTCTGACCAAGTGCCAGTAATTTATGTCCACGTGTCTGGTGTTGTGTTTTAGTATCAGGCTCCGGTCGGCTCCATCAGTCACCAGGTTGGTATAGCTGGGCATCCGGCATTGAAGATGCGATCCGCCCGCACTTGCTGCTCGGAGCTGGCCTGAAACAACCCTCTGCAAAAAAAAGTCAGAAAACGTGCCGATTCTGCGAAGCTGGCAGACTGATGTCGGTCCGGATGGGCCTTTGCCATAGCTGCATGCTGCGGGCTATGTGCTCCAAAGAGATGCGCGCTGAACCAACAGAAACAAAACAACAGACTGAGCTCTGAGACCATAAGAATGGCTTTGCGGTAGTTCTTTTTGATGCTGCTGTCTGCCACCAACCTGTCAAGAGCATCGGATATCTGAGAATCTGGGCGGCCGCTGCTCACAGAACAGCAGTCACTCCGAAACCGCGTCAGGGTCCACTCGGACAAATTCAAAGGCTGCCAACCTGGGCGATAAGCATCCAACTTCTGGCAAAGTTGCACCATGTCACCAATTATCGCAGAACCCTGCCCATGTGCGATCCCAGACCTTTGCTACAAAACACACACGTAGCCTTGCACTAAGCTGGACACTTGCACCCTCCCACGTCACAGTGTGCATCGTGCTGAGCAGAGTCCTACAAGGGAGCCCATATAACTCCGGCCATTTGCATGCAGCGAGCGGCGCTTGAGAGGGCTCCTGATCTCCTTGTAGGACTGACCGTCGGGCGTCTTTGCCTAAGCGTGTCTTTCAAGTTCTCCTTCGTGAATGGAATTTCATGGCTTCCCCCATTCACCTCAGAGCTCCAGGCCCAATCGTTCAGCTCCTTGGAGAGGACATCATTCAGCTCCAGCTTCTCCTTCTTGGATTGGGCATCCCCTCGGCTTGCAGAATGAGGCAGGAGCGAGCTTCCCAGAGCAGCATCCTTAGAAGACTAGCCCATCCAGGGGAGCCCTCACGTTGTATATTCCTTTCACTTGGCACTTTGGCATTCCAGCGGCTTCCAGAGGATAGCAGATTACATCAGCTTGCCGATCCGAAGTTGTAAAGATCGCAGATCGTTTACGCAGGCCAGCTGCACTCCATTCCCGTCTTTTAAAGGGCTGTAGACATTAGATTCGGTCAATTGCAACCTAAGAGGATGGTGGAGCAAGGTGGAGCAGCACTTCTGCCGTTGGGAAGCTCTTCTTCTGCTCTTCATGCCTGCAAAAAGTTCAACACGCTTCAACACGCTTCCAGAACACAGCAAGTGTTGTGTTAGCGGGGTAGGAGCCGGGTGAAATCCGCCCGTGCAGGATGCGCCGCCTCTTGATTTTCTCCTCGTACTCGCGCTTTTCCCTCGCTTGTCGTTCCGCGACCTGTTGCACCGGACGGGCAGGCAGGGAAAAAAGGGCAGGAGCTCAGGCAACTGCTAATTTTGCCCGATCCAGCTGCACCTCGTGCGCTTCAGCCGAGCTCAATCCTGTTTTATGATACAAATGGCTTGGAGCCCAGCCGGTGGTCGTGGTGCTTGTGCTTCCGCTGATCGCGGTGCTTTCGAGAGATCGAGCTCCATCAGATCTCCCGCAATGCCCGAAACGCCGTGTGGGGAGGCACCCTGAAGTAGCAAAAACTGGCAGATTGGGTTGCATGTTGCCTAAAGCTGGGCCTGAGCCGAAGTCGCTGGCCGACTTCTCGATGCTTGAGAAGGAGCCTGCGAGGTCAGTGCTACTGTGGGACCGATGACCAAGGAACAAAACCACCTTGGCCGTGCTGCATTGCTTGGGCAAGCCCAAGCTGACTCTCTCAATATTTCACCCGCGGAACTCCGACAACTTGAGAGCGAAGTGCGAAGATGCCAAGAGGCCAAGTTCTAACAAGATTTCCAAGCACTCACAGCGACACATGCGTGAGAGCAGCTGGGTTTGGAAGTTGGCATCCAAATATTGGGTTCTGCAAGTGCAGGACTAATGGGGCGATGATGATGATGATGATGATGATGATGATAACATTGAATCTGAACTCCTCACACGCTTGGACTAATGGGGCGTGGCTTGGGCTTCTGGGAACGTCGATTCTTGGACTAATAGGAACGACCCTTGGACTAATGTGGCGGAGCTTGGACGAATGGGGCGTGGCTTGGACTACTGGGAACGATCCTTGGACGAACGAAACGAAGAATTTGGATGTTCCTATATTCGGGGCAAGGCAGCATCAGTATAATTGGCCCGGCAAGAAAATTAAATAAAAAATATGTATATATCTGCCGGGAAATTCTGCCTGAAAGTGCGACAGGCGCAGTAATTTTGAGGGTCGGCGTCATCGCAGATTTCGCACGTTTACACTTTTTTTCAGCCTCAAACAAGGACTATATCAAAGGCCTAAATGAGGGCATATGTGTCCTTATGCCCCCCCCACACCCCCGAACCCCCCTAGCTCCCCATGATAAAACTAAAATCCTGAATGCCAACTGCACTTTAAATCCTCAAGTGAAAGCCCGGACCTTCAATAAGACCCTAAATAAGAACAGTCTTTGGTACGCTGCGCAAGCTCACAGGGCACGCCCGCACCACACAGAGGACCAACGTCGAGAAAGCAGCCATCCAAATAAAAAATGGAAATTCAGCTGTTCCTCAAAAAAAACATATTTACTAGAGAAGATTCTTGTCATGAGGGGGCTGTCTGGGTGTTCAGATTACATCTTCTATCCACATCAACTAACTCACAAACTGCTCAATGAATATCCCGTGCTCAAGTCGAAGTAGGGATTTCTTTGATCTCCTAAGTCTTTGTTGTTTTCATACGGTGTGTCTGAGCAAACTGAGATGGAAGAATCTCAAAGCAATTAGAAAAGGACTTCAGTAGTTTCTTGGGTGTTTCTTGTGTTTTTTAGGGATGTTAGGCAGGAGCTTACATGAAAGACGCTCAAATTAGGGATGTCCTTGATTTCCTCGGGTCTTTTTATGCGGTATCAGAAAAGAATTTGCATGAAAAATTGACAGTAAATCCAGTTAGAATCATGGATTCCCTTGGTGTCGTGGATCTCCTGATTTTCCAAGGTTTGAAAAAAGGATTTGGGCACCCTGGATTTCCTGAATGCTCAATGTTTGATATGCTTTTAAGAGGAATTTTACATACAAAAACCTCAAGAGTTAATTATTTCCTGGATGCTCATAATTTTCATGAAAGCGAGTCAGGGTTGCCCTGTTTTCTTGATCTTTAACTTTTCCAGGTTTGTAAAGAGAAGCTGATCTGGAGATCCTCATGAACATGCGCATAGTTACAGGTTTTTAAGATGTTCTGAACGTTAATTACTTCGCATGACTTTCAAGATTCCACCAACACGATGTCCTAATGTTGTCTTCGGCTTTTACATGCTTACAAGCAGGCAGGAAATTATGTTGGAATTTGGCGTCACATCGGTTTTCTAGATTTTCTTTTTTACTGCTGTTTGGAGCATTGCTGTAGCCCGGCTTCAGAAAAACCATGCTTAGGGTTTTCTTTGCTTCCCAATTGTTAACTGTAGAGTTTGCAGGAAGGCGGGCCTTTCCTTGAGTGCGCTAGCAGTGATACCCGTGATACCCCCAGTAGGAAGAAGGCTTGCAGTTTAGGGTTCCCAAGCTGACCCCAATCGCCAATGACCACCTTGCGTCTCCTCTCGTTATCCTTTGAAGCCATAGGGGTCTCTTCTGGGTCGCCTCTGGAGATCTTCCACGAGCTGGAGAACCTCCTCTGAGTCTCCTCTGGAAATCCTCCGATATTTCATTGCCAAAGAATCTCCTCTGAATCTGCATCCGCGGCGCGGGGCGCGTCTAGCTCTCTAAGCGCTCCGCGCGCTTGGCTCGCCTAGTGACCGCTAGCTGATCCCAGAAGCCATGACCAGCTCTGAGTCTCGCGCTGGAGATCCTCCGCCTGACACTCTCGTCTGAATCTCCTGCGGTAATCCTCGCAGATTCTCAGCGCTGAGTGATTTCCTCTGCGCCTGTGCTTTGTAGGCGTTCATAATACAAAGTCATTTAACAAGGAATCCGAGCGTATACTTCCAAAAGTCGAGGATCCTCTTCTGTGCGTGGATTCTACATGCTGTTGTAGGATTCTCACAAAGCAATCTATACGAAATCACCTCACCTCAAATTTCCTGGTAAGTAGGGATGTACTTCTTAACCTCGATATTCATTGTTTCGGGTATTGTTTTCATACTTCTTGTGCATAAAGAACTTCACCTGACATTTCCCAATAATTGAGGATGTCGGGCTTGATATTGATTCTTATTGTTCTTGTGCGAATGTGAGCGTACGTTTCCCTCGATATTTGTGGTTTTGAAGGGCTATATACAGGAGTACGAAAAAACTCAACTCAGATTCCCCAAGAATTAGAAATTCACTTTTAGGCACCGATTTTTTGTGGTTGTAAACTCTGCAGAAAGGAGGTTGCAGTTTGCATTTTGGGTTTCTATTCGATGTTGTTGTTCTTCATCGATTTCACTTTGGTGCTCATTGGCGAACTTTTCTGGTTTTGAATTAGTTTCTATTGGGTTGTTTACTGAGTTTAGTGGCTTTCTTCTGGCAGGCAGTGATCTTCTAGTTGGTTGTTGCTTTTGTGTGCGTTCTATTGTTTTCTGCTGGTTTGGTTGTTTAACTTCTATTGGTTGCTACTGGCTTTTTAGTCGTTTTCTGCTGCAGTTGGCTTTTTCTGTGGCAACAGAACTACCATCCCATTCTCGGTTCACCTAAGCTGGCGGCAAGGCTTACATCCCGGGACAGGACAGTCCCGAAAAAAGCACAAGTGCTACGCTCCTTGAGCGCCAAAAATGCGCATGCATATGTAAAATAAAATCTGGAGAAACAACAAGCCTCTTATATCAACAGGTGGGAGCGTGCTTCTCTTGACAGGGAGAGATTGCCGCACAATGTTCCGGCCATGGCCAGTCTGCCCATTTGCTGAGAGCTTGTGGTCAAAAGCTGCTGATCTACAGCTCGTGGGTAGTTTCACGTGAGGCCAGTAGGTGTACGTGCGCTGGCTAGTAGGGCCACTGCAAACAGCTGTGCCGCGTGACGCACCGGGGCCGCTGCTCGACTTGGGCTGCTGTCTGTCGGCAATCGCAAAGCCTGACAGGAGCTTTCTCATCGACCCTTTAGATCTCCAAGCCCCACAGGACCTTCATCGCAATCCCACCGTTGAATACCGGTACAAGGTCTTGGTCGGAGGCCTGATTGAAAGAAGCAAATGATCCGGAAAAAACGGGTCAGACTAAACTTGAGGCATCGGCCAGATCTATCCAGACCCATCCGCCGAAGGATCCGTCAGATGTTGGGGCCTGCCGCTAGTAGCTAGCCATTTATAGCTCAGGGTCTAAGCCCGACTGCTGAAGCCTTGAACCTGAGATGGTAGTTGCCAGGCAAAGGGAAAGAGGCCCTCACCTGCACAGGCAAACAGCTCTGTGAATGTGAGCCTTTGTCATGCTTGTCATAGACGGTGCTGGAGCTGTGAGGCTAGATGAGGCTACCCTGCTCAGGGACAATAGGCGGCGCACCATGGATGCTGTGACGCTGACTGCACCACCTGGCAAGTTGTCAGGTCTAGCAGATTAATCCTAAGTGAAGCCTGGAAGCCGCGTAACTCAGCCAGATCTTCCCAGCGGCATCGCATACAGGGCCACCTCGCGATCCTTTTCGTCGTTCTGGACCTGGTGCAAAGGCAACGCAAACCAAAAGGGATACGAGTTTCGCACTAAGTACAGGACGCACACCAGCATAGCAATCATTACTTATGCGCTCTATAGTTCCAACATTGATGATACTGGCACATGGTGTTTGTCTGTCGCGTCGGAACAAGCCCCAAGCCTCGTAGCTCACAAGGATACTGTCCTCGCGACAACCCATGGCGGCAGCCACCTTGCCGGGAATAGGATTGGGCTTGCTCGCATGAGCCATAATGCAAACTCCTAGTATCTTATAATCCCTATTGTGCCTATTGTAGTTCCCTGTATACTGCCTTAAGTAACCCTCTTTAAGGATCTTAATTTATGGCTCATATGGAGAAAGTTGGCAGCTGCTCATACCAGCATGCGTTCGCATCAATCTGTCTGAAAGGATTTATGATGAAGGATTCTGCACGCGCCTGAGGAAACGGAATGTCGATCCCAGAATCCTGCTGCAACAGCAGTTACTACTCTCATTGCACGCTTCATGATGAACCAGAGGTGAGCAGAGATGGTCTCGGCTTGAGCATAACGATTTCATGCTTCCTGGAACTATGCTACTGAGAATGCCGCGGGCTGCCTGGAGTGTTGCGTAGTGGCCATTTCAGGGAGACTAACACCACTAAGCGTGAGTCGCTGGAAATCTACAAGAAGCCAGAAACTGCGCCTGCATCTCAGGACCATTCTTGTCATCCTGGCACTGTACAACAAGCCACGACAAATCGCTGCAATCTTCATAGCATGTTGCAGCAGTGCCCCTGTGATTCCTTCTGCTTGTCCAGATTATCAAGCAGCTGCGTGGTCCGCTTCTTCAGCGTATCGAAGCCTTGTGTGCGGCTGGGCACGCAGACAAAGAATCAACCACCACATGTTCATACAGCTGCATTGAAACAGAGCCAGAGATTGAGGCCCGTGCTTGCCGCAAACAGCGACATGGCAGATACTACAGGCAAACAATGGTTGATGCTCTCTTGTTCGTGGTAAGAATAGTAACTGTATTTCCGGAAAGCCGTCGTTTCCACAAGATGGAAAGCTTAAAGGAATTCTATGAGCGCCAGCAATCAGCTCGGGGTCGAGCCTTAGGCAAGCCGAGGCAGAAAGAGCATCCTCCTCTTCGGAGTTTCTCAACAAGCGGGGCCGCAGGGACCCCACGGTTTTATATATATATATGGATTATAATGAGATTGAAGGGGTATTGATTGTATTCTATCAGGGATATTTTGAGAAATAGCCTCTTACTGCAGAGCATAAAGCCTTTACGGAAGCTTTGTACCGGGATTACCCGCCAACGAATCAACCTTGCGGGTCCGCAAGCGAACGCCAAATAATGCTGAGTCATGGCTTCCAGCTCATTGATAGAGCAAGTGGCTGATAGCTAATACCAACGACACGCAGCTAACACAGAACCGCAAGGTCTGGATTATGGCTGGAGCAAAGCATCAATGCACTTGGCTGCAGCATGACTTTTTCTGGTGATGATGGCCTAGAGCGTTTAGATCTAAGAACTCCATTCCAGGACACATCCGTCAGAAATTTGCAGGTTTCTGGCCTCCCGCCGTTCATGGAGCTGGTCCACGAACCCCTCCCCCCCAACCCCTTCCCGACCCCGCCCTTCACGGCGGAGGCGGCGCTGAAGGCAAAAACAAAGATGAACACCAGGATCGCGCACCAAACACTGCAATCACAGCGATCAAGGTGGCGATAATGCTGATGAAAGATTCTGATGGCAATGCTTAACGGCGACGAATGATGAAAATTGAAAGGAATTGAAGTTAATAAACGTGATGACGGCAACGAGCTGCAACACTAGTACTGCTGCTACTGATGCTGATGCCGCTGCTGATGATAGTGGCAACGACAATGATGGCGGAAACATGCTTCTGATGCTGGTCACAACGCCTATGGCCCATGCGTATGAGGACTGTGACGAACCACAAATCCTTCAGATGCTGATTCCTACGAGCAAACCATCCGACCGCTACCACTCCCCTCTAATGCATGCCTAGTCTTGATCTCCTATTACCTGAACAAGCAGAACTTAACATTGCCTAGCCTGTGGTAGCTTCTGTGATCGGAATTCCACGCCAAAGACAAAGCAAAACAACGTGACGGCACGCCTTTTTTCCCATCTGCACTTGCGGGAGCCACAAACAAACGCGCAGCATAAGCCCGTGACCACCAGTAAAAGCAGGTGAACTGTCATCCAGCTGGGCCATGAGCCGCAAACGCAGGTAACAGAGGCGTTTGACTACCCAGCAATAACTGGTGAGGTCTTAGCCTCTGGGAATCTTTTGGCGATGGACCAATCATCCATCCACCTTTCCCACTATCAAGATGCCGCACTCTCTACTGCAACATCTTTCTGGCGGCTTCTCAGAAGCCCGGAACAAAAGGCGTGCAAATCATTTCAATTTCAGGGTACCTCGCCCCCACAAAGAGCGAACCCCAGGATGCCGGTCAGAGACCTCCATGGAGCTAGGTAGCTACGAGTAGGTTGTTCAGGGTAGTAAATACGACCTGACCTGGAAGCGATTCCCATCCGATGTTGAGAAAAAGGATCGAATGCAAACTTTCTATATCCTCGGTTGGCTGGCGGCCTGGGTACACACTGAGGAAGGACTGCGGCGGCGCCTCACAAAACTTCGAAACAGTCCCCAACAAATCAAGAGACTCTGTAAACACAGCCGGCTGTGATCTTGAAATGCATGACCACACGGCAATAGGACATCAAAACGGATTTTGAGAGCCGGGCGTCTTCGAGCTGCACACTTCGCATCCAGTTGTGACTGAGCAGTGGCTTCTGGAGTGACAAGGCTTAAGGCTTGTAACAGCACCGTCATCCTAGGATTCAGCGCTAACATGCGGTGGAGCCGCAATGTAACTAGCACCTTCTGCTACTAAGCTCGCTGCGGATCTTTGGCCTCTCCGTTTTGGATAGCGCGAACCCTGCCATGAAAACACAGCTCATGCCGTAGGAAGGCGAAAGAAACACCGACACAAATGTATGGGCAGAAACAAGGACAAGATCCAGCCCAAGCCCGTGTATAGGCTCTCTCATGATTTTTCTTGCGATCCTTTTCAAAACTCCTAATCCTAAACCTTAGACTCTAAGTCACAATAGCTACCCATCTGGAGAGCGCCTATCACGCAGCTGGCGCAAAACCTGGTCGGAGGCAGAAATCCAACATGTCAAAGAAGTCTAGAACTTGTCCTTATCATCATCATGTTGATTGTCCCTCTTGCTGTTATTGACCATATCTGAGTATTGTTGTTATTGTCATTGTGACTATCCTATCATCCACATTTTCACAGATGCACCTATTTAGCTGCTTGACAGTCCCTATCTAAATTGCCTGAGGCTCCTGGAAATGCCAAGTCCGGTCGCCACGTGTCAGGGACCTCAAGGAAAAGCCCAAACAAAGTCTTGATGCCCTGCTGTCGAAGTTAGGACCTATGCTTGGAAGTCAATCTTAGATAAACGCCGGATGGGCGTGACGACGACTGCAGTTCCAACAGCACCGACCTCTGCGAAGTTGTCCACCTGGAGGCGGGCCGAGAGAGGGGAGGCTGACAAAGCTTTGTGGGACGAGCGCGGTGTTAATCCAGAACATTGGAGCACGTCGCCAGATTTGATCCGCGGAGAATCGCGGGATGGTCTGCTTTTCGTGAGCTGAGCTAGAGTTCCTGCGATCCATGTGGCCACCTGCAATAGGGGCCTCGCACTTTAAAGTAACCTTGAATTTCGCAATTCATGAATCCGAACACCCACACCCGTCTCTTCGGACAAACTATTGCCCCAGCCCCCGATCGCCAGCATGTTCGGACCTCAGCTTCGAAGTCTATGCGGCGGCGCCTGAAGCATGTGAGAGACTCTACAGCCCTAATGATTTTCTTGGGAGGTGATGAGACGTTGCATCTACTACCGCATCAAGTTGAAGTTGAAATTTGTAGATCCTGGTCGGGGCTGGTGTAAGGCGCTTATGGCGGTCTCTTCCTGCCCTTGGCTGCCAAGACAAACTGAAGACTCCACTTAAAACGCACGAATTCTAAATCCAATTGAATTCTGAATGCTTGTAGAAGTTGCCAAGTGCCCCGGGCAATTTTGGAGGGCTGCATTCTATCAAAGCTGATGGACCATCTAGCTAGCTCGGAACTTTGGGACCTGCCCTTCCATCCCAAGCTCTGAGATGTGGGCTCGACCGGGATGGACATGTCACTGGCCAGCTGAAGCAGCACCTGCTCAATTACAAAACAGATGTACTACCTAATGGAATGATTTGACATCACACTTACGCATGCTGTACTCAAAGCATGCAAACAGCGAAGCTTTGACTTTTACTGTTGCCTTGTTTGTGTTGCTGTCGAGAACACTCCGTGGAGCATCTGGAGTGATGTATTTGCCATCCTGCAGTAGGTAGCATTGGCCGATTTGCTCTCGCAAATCTCATCTCGGGGTGTAACCTCAGCGTGCTCAAGTCCTTGGTGATTGCCACAAAGTTGGAGGTGTTGAACTCCTCCACGTATCGTCTCTCCACAGCATCCAGGTACAGGCTGATGGGATAGCCCTTCCTGGTGTCAGAACACACCGCATCCTGAGAGTACAAAGCATTTTCAGACCTGGAAGAAGACACGGGCACCCCGTGGGTCCTCTTCGACACATACATGCTCTCCAGGTCGGCTGCATAGTTTCCCGCGGCTTTGCAGTCGCCACACCTGGCACATCTGTAAGCTTCTCTTGCTCTGGGTCTGCCACACCCTCTGTCGTGCAGCCATGCTGCCCAAGTGGGGCAGCTCGGTCATAGGAGTCGTTCACAAGCCCATCCAAAGCCTGGCGAAGGTCTGGTACTTGCATGACATTGCCTCCACGGCAGTCTAGGCAAGCGCATGCAGTTAGAGGTACTTTGGGATGTCACCATCTGCAAGATCGAAACTGCATTCTACATCGTGATGATGCACCTGCATTGCTCCACCTTCGTTTTTGTAATAGCTGCCCACCTCGACTCAAGCAAGGCAAACCACGCTGGCATGCAACCATGGAAGCTCTCCTGACTGACACAGCACATGTTCTGGATCCTGGATGTTTGAAGCCAGTCTATCATCCAGCAACGTTGGATGCTGAATTGCTGTTACAAAGCATCACTACAAACCAGAATAGAAAAAACCTACCCTATCTGGTAGGCTGTCAACATTGTGCATGCGATCCCGAATTCTGAAGGTTCCCAAAAGGGGACCATAATTCCGACAAGCCTAAGCCCTTATCCTTATAAACCCTGTATCTCCCTTACACAGTACCCCTATACGATCCCTATAACCCTTGCACAAGGACCACAAATTCGCCAACCCTACACCCTATTGTCCAGCTCCAGGGGCCAGGCAGGGTTCACAAAAACCACGAAGGTGTACTCCGGAGAGGGCCCCAGGCCTAGCCTCTGCAAGCTGGAAACATATTCAGAGGTCTAGGACTTAGGACCATGGAAAGAGTTATAGTGTTATGTGTATATATATATACATAAATATCTGGTGCCCGCACCCCTTCCGGAACCTACGTTTTACATGACGCTTCAACTTGCCAGGCACACTTCAACACTGCTGCGATCTTCATCGGCAAGTGCCAAAGGTTTAGCGTAATATGGTGCCCCCCCCCCGCCTCCCCCTCCCTCCCCCCGAGAAAAAAAAATACGTCTTACTATCTGCTTACTCCTCAAAACCGACATTTGCGATGTATTTGCTCCCCAGAACCTGCATTTCTTATCTGTCTAGCCTCTCTGTCTCAGGTACTCCTTGCAATTAGTACGTCTCCCCACAAGGACGCTACTGCGGATTCTAGATAGGTGTTGCTAACAAGAAACTTCAATGAAGCTCCCTGATAAGCAGGATTAAGATGCCCGCATACAAATCCTTGCTCAAATAATGACCATTAACCAGATGTCCAGGTGCGTAGCCTCAAAGAAACTCCTTAATCAGGGTCCCCACTAAAGTTGACTTAATTGGAACTTTGAATAAAACTCCTAATGAGGACCTCTGATATGAGAACTTCACGTGACACCTTGATCCCTAATCCATAAGAAGCCTGAATAAAGCTCATTAACCACGATGTCTATGAAAATTGACCTAGAGGAACTCTTAGTAAAAGTAGGACTCCGAGTAGGACCTCTCAGAAGGATTTGAATCAAACTCTTCAAGGACAACCCCAGGTGACATATGGATCCCAAGCAAAGATTCCATATGAGGCTATGGGGATTCTCAATAAACTTGATTCAGCGGAAGTTCAAGTTAGAGCCCTACTAGTAAGGACTTCAGCCAGGGATGTTGAATAAGATGCCTTAATGAAAAGTCAACATGAGATAACGAACTGTTGTACTGATCTCGAATCAAGATTCCTCATTGCCAATCCGAAAAGCTCCTAGTGAGGATCACCAGATAGAGATCTCAATGAGGGATGTTTGTCTAATGCAACCTTCAACAAAAAATCTCGCATGAGATCCTTAATCAAATTCAACTTGAGACACAAAATGCTGATAACGGCCGGTGTGCAGTCTGGCATAGTAGAAGGGTTGTACTATCCCCTTAACGTTGTGCGGGAGAACGTTCCTAACCAGGTTTTTTGTATCGGGAAAGCTTTTGCTTCGGAACTGTAACCAGGAATCGGGAGAATCTTTCTGGTGTCTTCATTTCCTGCTTTAGACTCCCAACGAGCACCATGAGGATATCTAGCAAGCTTCCCTAAAAAGTATGATTTATGACGCTTCTTCATCAAAAAGACAAGGCCTGCATGTTTTCCATCGAACCTACATATTAGAGCCCTCTGTGGTATGGAGGTCGCATGAGCCTGACGTGGCTGACTGTCTGGAAACCATATGAACGCTGCAAGTAGTTTGTTTGGGGGTTATGCAAAGATCATTTCCAGGTCTGCATAAGTTTGCAGAGCAAATTTACGGAGACTTCTCAGAGCTCACGGACCGGGCTTTGGCTTCGGCTTCGGATGATGTCGGTAGATACGCTTTTTGAGTGACGGAGGTGGATTGTCATTCGAGACGCCTTGAGCCGAACTGATTTCCGGAATTCAGGATTGTGGCATTCTGGCAGTCTGAAAGTCTGGAATTCTCGGAATCTGAAGATCTAGAGGTCTGGAAATAATGCTGCCAAAAATGGTAGGCGTGGAGAACACGCACACACATGTAACATATTTGTGTGCGAAGACATGTATATGTAGGCAGGTCTATTTTCCATGTCTCTCCCCCCACACTGATCACTAAACTCGACATGCCCCGCCTAGGGCCGCTCCCGAAAATGAAGGGGCGGACGTAGAGCGCACCGTTTGTACCTGAGGCATTCTTAAGTGTGGGCCCGGTTTTGGACACATTACAGGGATTGTAAGGGAATTGCACAGGATTCATAGAAGTGTTTGTAACAACCCTACTTGAGTCAAAGAGGTACGATATCAACATAATACTGTAGGATGACCTCGGCTTGTTACGGGTCAACCTTGGGAACTGCAGAGAAGTGTCATGTTACCTTAGGCCTTAGGACCTTTGCAATGCTATGATAGCTAAAATGGCGGAGATTGCGCGTTGCCAGACATGATTGCTTAAGAGTTCCTTACGTTCACGAGAGGACAAGCAGCTGTGTTTTTGCCAAGCAGGGTGCGACCAAATTGACAACTACCGCAAGACGCAAGAGGCAACTTTCCCGTTCGCTCTATCCCACTGAATGAGTGTGGAGTTTCGGGAAACGCATAAGGCGCAAGCCCTATATGAAAGCAATGTGCTGCGCACCATATGAAGGCACGTAGGCAATGTTGTCCTTGACCTCAGCCCGAGACTGAACACCAGTTTGCTTGAAATGGATTCCTGGAACAACTGTGCGAGGCTCGTGACAACATCAAACTACTGGAAGTGGGTTGACAGAGGTAATTCTTACATTCATCTTTCACAATGCAGCAGCACTGCTGGTTGCGGTCAAGAACTTAGGATTTACTCGACACTGGTCGCTGCTCTGATGAGCATGGGACCACATCATGGACAGCTCGATCCCAAACTTGCACAGGCACCTTCCAAGGATTTCCAAGGTATAGGACAAAAGAGCATGCAGAGGCAGGTGTAGGCCAGGTAGATGTGGAGTGTGCAACGAAAGTGAACTACTCAAGTGCAAATACGTCGGGGAAGATGTTAGCCGCTAGCTGCATAAGGTGAGACACGATCGGCGAGGTGCAGATTTTTACGAAGCCATGCTGCCTCCGGTATTCGAAAGCGTCGACACCCATGGTTCATGCGGGCCCAGCTCCTTGAGGCACGAGCGTCTTTTTCAGAAGCTTCTCGCTGTGAAAAGCAAGGACTAAGGGCGTTGCAACCTGTCTGCAAATAGACACACGTCTCCCTGCTTTGTGTGAAAGCCTGCCATTCACGTGAATTACATACAGGAAGGTCCCAAACTACCCATCGTAGCATCTCCCAGCCTTTGAAGCCTTCAAAGAGAGCTTGCCCATAATGAAAGACGTTGGCAAGCATGTGAACAGGCAAGTACCTCTTCCAGCGCTGCATGATGCAGATATCACGAAGCGAGCCAGCGCATGCGCTCAAAGCTGTAAGGATAGCACGGGTCTCGGAACGTGTGACCAGCGTTCCACTCTCCATTCTTCCATGTCTGGCATATACAGCGGCGTTTAGCAAAGCAAAAGCCACGCTTGACAATCCTCATACTTCAGACAGCACGCCTGCAAGCTTTCCACAAGCGGCCCGCTAAAACAAACATGCAAGGCTCACAAAGCCTTGGCTCATAGCAACATGATCCCGCGCTGCTGGCGTCATATGAAATTGGCCGTGATGTCGTGATGGTCAACTGTGGCTGCGGCGGATGTGTGACTTTGTTGGGACATACTCGAAACCGAGGCTTCCGAAATCCAATGGCGCTGATCCTCGGACCAACGACTTGGACCTGAACATCGATGCAGCTTGGGCTAGGGTGTCGACCAACTTTTTCAGCGATTGGTCCACCCCAAACTTCGCCCGGCCTCACACCGCTCGTCAAGGTGTGCAACGGCATGCATTTTGCTCATTGAGACAAAGCTTGCCAGGAACACCGAACAAGGTTCGTCGTGGTTGCCCGTCTCTTTATCACGAGCGAGCAAAGTCCTGGGGCAGCTCCCAAGCAAGATACCCCTGCTAACTGCTACGGAGGGCTTAATGAAGTCCTTGCATAACTTTGGAAGGCACAGTCACATGCCCTCTTCCAGCAATGGAACCTTGGCGGATTTCAAAGAACGCTTCTAATGCATCCAAGCATGCAACCTCTGAAGCTAAAGCTGAGAAGCACGCGGCAAGTGAGCCCTAAGGAAGATCGTGCTAGGGAGGTCATGGTACTATTACTAGACTACTAAGGACAAAAGGTCTTGAAGAGGTGGGGATAATGTGGGCTCAACTCTACAAATAGACGGCTTGTGCACTTGAAGTTCTCCACTGCTGACTGCCACTCACCTTCCTTCTTTACAAGTTCATGAATAGGTTCATCTTCACCCATCATGTGATCATGCTCCTGCGGCTAACGCCTTGCATCGCAGCCACAGAAGCAAGAAGGAGTGCGGGCGCTGCCTTCTCTTCTCAAGTATGCTCAGCTCTAGACATGTCTGGGGTGAGTTTCCGAACTCTAAGTGTGGCACTTTGGTGAGTCCAGGTGAGACATTGCGGCATTAACAAGCTTGACGGGGATGTGTCGCGCAGTCACGTTGCAAAGTCATCAGCGAGCTCAGACCGTGGAGAAGGCACCTCAAATTCAAAAAGCCGTTGCACGAAAGCTGTGTAGTCACTACAAGTATGCAGCAGCGCATGCAAAAGCCACCACAAAGCAGCACGACTTGGGGAAAGTCAGTGTGAAAGCAAATGCTCTTTCAGACCAAAACACCGGCTGCTGCAGCCTTAGCTTGACGACCAGGGGTTGCGGCAGCGAAGTCGAAGGCCCCAAGCCACTCCGCCCACGTTGGGGCTTCTGAAGACCTTTTTATTCAAGTCACGTGATTCCAAAGCAAAGTGCTTGAGCAGCTGTAAGTTTTTGCCATCCAGCCTTGCTTCCCGCCACTGAACCCCCTGAGCCCGGTAGTGCAAAGTGTTTCGGCATCACGGCTCCGCGGCCGGGCTCCTTGCAACCATGCTGCCTACGAGTCAACATCGGAAAGAAATCAAGAGTTTTCTTGGGAAGTGCGGGACGGAATGTGAAGCAGAAGTGATGAGACTGGAAGTTCTTCACGACCTCTGTACCTCCCTGCTAGACCGTGTGTTCCTTCATTCTGTCAATGCAAGTGGGCCGGACTGGCAACAAATTTGAGCATGGGCACAAGCGTCCTGGCCACACAAAGTGTTCCGCACGCCCTGCAGGAGATGCCGCTTCTGCCCATGCCTCGTAGTGGCCGTTGTGCGGTGACCAGCTGTTGTACAAATAAGATGGTACCTCGCATGTCTTGTACTCGGAGTCGGGGGACTTTTCTGAATCGGGCTCTGCAAAGCTTGTCTGAGGGAAGCCCCCACCGCGCGAAGTATTCGCATTGGCGCAATGGCTGCAAGGATCCAAACAGGGATCAGCCATCCTCTTGAACAGCGGCCTCTCGGCTTTCTCTGCTTCCTGTAGCAGCCACGATGGATCCGCCAAGAACGAGAGGGACACAGAGGCAGTGGCTGCAACATCCCTCGGGCATCCTGACTGCATCTCCATGAGATCAAGGTGCAAAATCGGAGACTCCCATGGGTTGGTGTTCATCGGTGCGGCGAAGGCTGGTTGCACAGGAGCACATTGCAACAAAGCCTCCCTTAAGATTTGCAGAGTAGAAAAGTGGCGCGTGAGCAAGGTGGAATGCTTATCAGAAGGTACAATAATAAAACATTCAAGTGCTACCACCAAG